>VDFB02274960.1:0-44259 GCA_007258455.2 Sequoia sempervirens
ACACACCATACACCTCATATCAAAAATTGATCCTCTCAAATACTTGCTCGGTAAAGCTGCTCTCACGGGCAGACTTGCTAAATGGATGATGATTCTTTCTGAATTTGACATAGAGTATATTGAGCGCAAAGCAATCAAAGGCCAAGCTATTGCAGATCAACTGGCTAATTTTCCTATTCAAGATAATATGCCCATTCAAGTCAACTTTCCAGATGAGCATCTTATGTACATGAATGAAAGATCCTGGAAACTATTCTTTGATGGTTCATGCATGCAAAATGGTTCTGGAGCTGGTGTGTTGTTTGTTTCTCCTCATGGGTATACTATTCCTAAATCTTACAAGTTACTCTTTCCATGCACAAACAACATAGCTGAGTATGAGGCTTTGAAAAATGGACTAAAAATGGCTATAGAGTGGAATATCACAGAACTACATATCTATGGGGATTCTCAGCTGATCATCAACCAAGTCAATGAACAATACCAAACAAAAGATGACAAGTTGGTACCTTACAAAAAAATGGTTGATTCATTGAGGCGGTATTTTACTTTTGTCACCTTTCAGCAAATCCCTAGGGCTGAGAACAAAGCAGCTGATGCTATGGCCACCCTTGCTTCACTTCTTCAGTTAGAGGAACATGAGTCCAGATATGAATTCCTGGTGGAAGAGCCACGATATCCCATATTTGACTCACCTGAAAGCCATATCATTTGTACCCTTGTCAATCATGAGTCCTCCCGCTATGGTGCTATTTACTCATATCTTCGTGATGGCATCATCCCCGATACATTTAACCGATCTGAAAGAAGAAACCTTATCCGCAACGCCTCTCGCCATTCCCTCATCTCTGGTGATTTGTATAGGAGGGGTCTAGATGGAACACTTCTTAGGTGCTTAGAAAAGGAAGAATTCGATCAAGCGCTAGTTGACATCCACGAGGGCATATGTGGAGGACATTCTAATGAGGTCTTTCCATGGCTAGAAGGTTAGCAGAAGCGAGAATACTATTATTCTGATGGAATGAATCACGGTAATTTGCTAAGTCTTGTGAAAATGTAAACATGGACACGATACATGCTCGGTGGGGAGCTAATATTCCTTCTATATCTCGGCCATTTTGTGATGGGCCTTTGATCTTGTTAGGCGAGATTCATCCCAACTCATCGAGGTTGGCATAAGTTCATTATCAGCACTCTTGACTACTTCACAAAATGGGTAGAATTTCCACTTCTATTGCCTCGAGGCAAGGCGGTGTCTTTATTTATTTTAAACCATATCATCAGCCGATATGGAGTGCCATCTGAGATCATCAGCGACAATGGAAATTAGAGTTCAAAAAAAAAGGACCTTAAAGAATACGCCAAGATTCCAAGATAAAGCAACATTGGTCCTCCATTTACTTCCACAAAGTGGTGGGGCCGAAGGCTTCAAACAAACGTTCTCGAGTTTTTCGACGGAGTTCATAAGAATGGTAAAGATTGGCACCTACAGATAAATCCAGCCCTATGGGCCTATAGAACGAGTATTCGTACTCCAACTGGGGCTACTCCTTTTGCCCTTACATACGGCGCTGAAGCAGTGTTACCTTTAGAGGTTGAGATTCCATCACTTCGGGTCTCTCTCAAAGGTCTAGTTACAGATGAAGACTATCGCGCCATGAGATTGCAAGAATTGGAACTTCTTGATGAGAAGCGTAAAACATCATTTGACCATATGAGGGTCTATCAAAAGTGGATGTCCAAAGCCTTCAACAAAAAGGTTCACCCTAGAGAATTCCAAGTAGGAGATCTTGTCTTGCGAGAGAATCCTAAGAACCAACAGAATCGAGAACAGAAGGGCAAATTCGAACCTAATTGGCTTGGACCCTACATCATCACAGCAGCTTTTGGCACAGGTGCCTATCTACTATCTACTGAAGAGGGGGAGCAGCTCCCTGAGCCTATCAATGTTTTACACCTGAAGAAGTTCTATTCTTGATGCCCGTTCTGTCTGGGGGCATCCTTTGTATATAATTATGACCACGAAAAAAGTTCCAAAAGATTGATATATGATCTTTGGAAAAAAATTACAAAAAAAAATTGATATATTGTCAAAAAATCTAAAAAAATCAAATATGATGCTGAAAAAATACAAAAAAATACAAAAAATTCAAAAAAAGAAAAAGAAAAAAGTGCCTTGGTGAAAACCTGGAAACAGGCGCCTTGGTAGCAAAAATACAAAAAAAAATAAAATATAAAAAGTCCTAAAAAAAAAAATTATTCCAAGTGGTGAAAACCTGGAAACAGGCGCTACTTGAGGCCTTTGCATCCCTATTTATTAACATGCATCCTTGACACTTAACCTTTCTCCATCATGCCTTGTCCTTATTGCCTTGGTTTAGAATTGGTCTTTGTCTTTGTCTAGGGGCATCACTGTTTTAGCTTGGTCTCTTGGATATGCTTGTCTTTAGGACACCTCGCAAACAGTGTTTTTCAACACTAACCCAACTGTGTTTTTCAACACAACCCCTGACATCGTGTGTTTTTCAACACTTATCAGTTTGGTCTTATCTAGTTCGGTCATGTGATCTTACCTACTTACAAGCATTCGATCCTTATCCTTGGAACTCAGTATTAGTTTACACACTTAAAATTTTTTAATTGCAACACTTAATGCTTGAGATATGCCATGATCTTTTCTTCGTGTGCTGACTGATATTGATTTTCGTTGAGTGTCTTTGTCTAATAAGTCTCTCCGTGATGCATAGCTAGAGGACTTGGGGCATGGGGCATGTTTTTATTTGCTTTCTGCTTGTGGGTGTTGTCTTGAACCTCTTCAATGTCTCTTGTTGTCTCCTTGATACACTTAAGAGATTTATGGCATCATCCTTGAATGTTTTTGCACAACCATTCTCATGGTAATCTTGGCGTTTATGTCTTGATGCGAGCGTGGTTTTGAGACATTAAATTGGGTAAGCTAACATTGTAGTCATCTTGACCTTCATGTCTTTGATGCTCATGTTAGAATCTTTCCACATTCCAAGCTAATATAAATCACATTCATATCTTCATAGTTGCGTTTGTGACTAGTGATGATTGTGTGATTGTCCGATGTCCGGTAATAATGGCCCAATGATGAAAATAAGTTCTCTTACATTCTCTAATGAATGATGAACACACAAAAACCTATGTTACCCTATTGCAAGTACACCTTTGCATTTTCATATAGCTTGCATTATTTAGACTTCATGTTAATTTGCACTTTTTTAGAATTTTTGTATTATATGGGTTTGAGGAGGGTTTCCTTCATCTTTCTTGTGGATTTTTCATCAACTATGATCACGTTCTTCATTTCCTTATCTTCTTTCGTGATCTCAATCGAAATTCCCTATCTTAAATAGTTGATTGATTTTGATGCATCCTCTTTATTGAGGCATATTCTCTTCCTTCTCTCCATTTCTTTCCATTTCTTCCAAACTTTTATCTTCCATTCGATTTCACCCCACTTCTTTTCTTCTAATTCAACCTTAGGGCATAATTTTCTTGCTGATCTACCTGGGTTCTGTGATTTTTATATTTTTCATCTTACATCAAGAACCCTATCTTTTGTTTGATTTGATCAAATTTTTCAATTCATTATTTCTCCTCTATCTCATTTCGATTTCGATCACGAGGGGGCAGTACCTATCAAACTTCAATCCTTGATTCAGCTTTATCAATTTATCATTTGCTTCTCTTAGGGCAACCTTGCTTGAAATTCTTATCTCTCACTTTGGATGTGATCCCGAATCGACCTCATGTTCAAAGGCCTTTTGTTTATGTTTGTCCAGATGTGATCCCGAGTTGACCTCACATCTGAGTTGTTTTAATGATCCCAAATCGATCTCCTGCTGCAACTTCATTCTTTGGCGCATGTGATCCAGGAGTCGACCTCACATTAGTCAAGAAGGGCAAATGTATGCAACCTAAAATGGTCTACCTAGACTTTGGGCCCCATTTATTTAATTTGTCAACATCAACTTTGAATCAATGATTTAGCCGGCATTTTCAAATCAAATTTCTTAATCTGTTCTTAGCTATTTCAAATGTTTCAATTTTTCCCTAAGGTTTAGATGCTTCATTAATTTTATTTAATCAAAGAAATAAATCCCTTTTAATAAATAAAATAATGTTATTTAGTGAAGTTAATATTACTTAAATAAAATGATGCTATTTAATTAAATCTGTACCCAATTAAATAATTTTATTTTATTTTATTAATATTCATTTCTAAGTACATAATCTTATTTTATTTTATTAAAGAGATATTATCATCTTAAATTAAATAAAATAAATGAAATATCCTCTCAAGAATATCTGTGATGAAAAAAAGGGAAACAAATGGAGTTAAAGAGGAAATAAAACTAAAGAATTCGATCAAGATTTGTTTCTATTTTCTATTTATCCCACATTTGTACAGATTTGCCTTCAATTCCACTTTTTGCCTATAAAATGAGCCCTCTCATTCTCATTTCAAAAATCACGAATTTTTACATCAGACTTATGCTACAAATTTGAATTTTATCATTTGAGATTACATTAGTTTGATTATATAAGCATCTTATTTTTAGAGCATATAGTTTAATATTACATTTTAGCTTAATCTTCATAGTAGATTAATTTGCAAAATAATTCATTTATGACATTGCATGTAGATTAAGTTTCATTTCAATAAATTAGTTTGGTTTATTATATTTTACAGCCATTTAGATTAGTTTTCATTGTTGCATTGCAAGAACAGGATTCATGGAGATTGGCATTCTTGCTTCTCCTCTTTGAATCTCTCGTTCCGAGATTGTATTTGCAGGGGTAACAGGGTTAATCTGAGGGCCACAATATCAATCCCTGCTCTTCTTGGATAGAGAGCTGTGAATCGATTTGCAAGGACTCATTATTGAGTATCCTTGCATGTAAGGATTCACAGAAGTATAACATATTTTCAGTTATACACCAACAAGGAGGGAGAAAGTTGCTAGCTTGCAACCACCTAGAGTTTTGTGCCAGTCATGTGATAGTACAGTTAGAGGGTGACCTCGAATTTGGTGCAACCAAGGAAATATTTTGGAAGAGTTTTGGTCAACTTAGATGAAGTTTCAAACATTAAATGTAGATTTTATTTTATCTAAAAATTCTTAGGTTGACTTGCCTAGCCGACCTATTGATGTAAACCCTAAAATTGGGCCAACCTAGTGAAAATTCTCTATAAATTGAGGCTCAAGCCTCCTTTGTAATGGTTAGAATTAGGAAAGACATAGTTGCTAGAGTTGTAGTTGAGTTAAGAGTTAGCATTTTCTGAGAGCAGGTGCTATTACACTGAGAAGACATGAATTGTTGCAAACTTGGGTGATTTAATATAAGTAAAGGCATTGTTCTTTGGTGCTCTTCCTTGTGTTGCTTCACTTTGCATGGTTCTTGATGTTCCAAATCTTTAAGTTTGATTTGAGATTATTAGTTAATTGTTAGATTTTAGATTTAGATGTGATGCGATGGTGTTGATGGTTTGATATTTGAAGTGTTTGAGCAATCCTTGGTCCATACTTTTAGCAGCTTGTTGATTGTAAGTTGTTGTGTAAAGTTAGCCTAGGCCTTGAATTTGTGTGCTACGCTCAATTGTGGGTATTTATTCATTTCAATTGCAAAATACGGTTGATTTGGGTGAATGCTTCATGATCTAAAAATCTTTTATTCCTTAGAAGATTGCACTATTTCTGTGAGATTGTAGGTTTGATCTGGGTTAAGCAAAAATTGGTTTTGAAGGATTGGTCCACTTTGAGTATTTAATCATTTGCATTGTTGGTCTTAGGTTTAGTTTACTTTTTAGAAAATCTCTCTAAAACCCTTATCTTTTGCTATTTCTTTTAAAATTTGGGTTAGTTTGAGGACTAAAAGTATCACTATATTGTAAGATTTGATAAACTTGAAGCTTCCAACATTTGTTTTGTAAGGTCATTTGTGATTACCAAAATCTTCACATTTATCACTGAGTTGTTTTTACATTATCAAGACCTGACATTAGAGACCTTGGGGTTATCTCTTGAGGCTTGTTGAAAGAGATTTACCTTTCAAGCGAGATAGGATTTCCATATTCTATCTGAGTTGTTGCTGTGTAGAAAAAACCATCAACAGATTGGCGCTATAAGGAGGGTTTGAATAAAGCAAGCTAGATCATTTTCTATCTGCAATTTCTCCTGAGAGATTTCAAAGAAGAACTAGATCTACACTAGGGGAGGAATATTTTCAAGAGTTACAAGCCCCTACTAGGTCAAGAAGGGCCAGAAGAAGGGGAGAATCATCATCTGTCCCACCATTTCCATCCTCTCCATCATTGTCACCTTCATCAAGTCCATCATCATCTGATTCTGAGGCCATTCCCATTCAACAACCCCAACCAGTCATTAATCAACCTTTACCACCTCCACCCCCACCAATTGCCTTCTTGGAAAACAACCCATTACCTTTGTCCTTCAAGAGCTACAATGTCATGCCAAAGAATCCTGAACGTTTCTACTCCAAGTTTCATATCAATGACCCTAATAAGACTGTGGAGGATCACATCAGAATTTTTTAGACTTGTCTCAGGGATAGAGGGATCAATCATGAGGATGTTTCATGTAGGATTTTCCCATATTCCCTAGGGGAAGATGATTTTTACTAGTATAACCATTTACTTGTTGGGTCAATTCACAATTGGATAAAACTTGAGAATGCATTTCTGCATAAATTCAAGATTCCCATCAGTGCTAATGAACTGTATTTGCAATTTACTAGGGTTAAAAGGGAAGTTAATGAGCCCATAGGATCATTTAATAATAGGTTTCATCATGCATACACTAGGCTGCAGGCTCCTTATGCTGTAGATAATGCCACTGCCCTAGAAGTCTATTATGAATCCCATGATAGTCTCACAACCATTTTCCTTAAATGGAGGCCTAATCCCCCAAACACTTTGCTTGATGCTTATGTAGAGGTGGTCAAGCTTAACATAGATCTAAGGTGACATTTTTTTGGACCCTTGCCATCTTTAGGACCTGTTGCTCATTCAGGACAGATTCAAGCACTCAATCAGGCTTTGACTAACCATACACCCATTATGAATCTGGTGCCACAATTTCCTTTAATTCCACATCCAGGTCCTCCAATGAATCAAGCCCCACCAATGCCCAGTTATCCTCAATAAAGTGTCAATCAACCCCTCCATTCATAGCAACATGCTATTTTTCCCACATACTTGCAAAATTATGAAGTCCTAAACCATTCCATAGGTTCAGGAGTAGCATCAAGATACCCTCAGAACAATTCAGGACATACATCATATAGTAATCCTGACAAAGAGAGGCTGGATGAATTGACTAAACAAGTTAAGAAGCTGAATATGGAGGTAATGTACCTGAGGAACCAAAATAGTCAACTCTAAGCTACTCAGAGGAATATTTCATCTAGTTATAATAGGGAGAATCAAGATTCTGTACAGGGACATGGGCAAAATTTTGACAGAGGGCGGCCATTTGGGAATTTTTTTGATAGAGGACAAATAGGTGGACAAGGATTTGAAAGGAGACAACCACCTACGCATAACATAACATGGAACACAAGGCCAAACAATGGAGGTGTCCCTAATCCATTGGATCAACCTCTTAATCAGGAAAAACCTCCAAGTGGTGTGTATCTAGTAGAGACAACTTTATTTGGATGGTGTAGACTCCACAAGACAAGTCAACATTCTGAGCTAGATTGCCCTGAGTTCTAGACTGCTGCATCCATTTTTTAGTATGAGGTTGAAAACAATTCCATCAATCAGGAGTTAGTACCATCTAACCCTTATGATTCTTCAGTAATGGTGTTGAATCATGCTCCTTTCCCGCGAAGTGAAGAGAATAGGCCTGAAGAAGAGTCAAGTGAATTAGATAAGATAAAGCAAGTATAAAATGGAGATAAGATTTCACAATTGTTCAATGAAGGTACAGAGAATGATAATGGTCCTTTGGATGAAGAAGAAGTAGGTGTTGAAGAAGTTCAGATGTTCCAACAACCTACAAGAAAATATGATCTAAGGAGTAGGCCAAATAGAAATCCACAAGCTGGAGGCCCATTCACTACATCAATCCCTTCGAATAACTTCACTACACTGCCTGATCCTAATGCTAGTAACAATCCATGCTATCCTCATGTGCCCACACAATATTTTTCAAAAGGACAATCTGATTCCTCTAAAGGGAAGAACATTAATGAAGGTAGGGAGAGGTTGGTGAATCATCCCAAGGACGTTCATGTTGATATGAACATGGAGCAATTGGGTGATTATGTGGCTAAAGAACTCAAGAAATTAAAGGTAAGTCTTTCTTCTTTTGAGTTGCTAAGATTTCCTGCTATCAGAAATACAGTTCTAGGAGCTTTTAAAGAAAATGTAGTCCCTCAAGATAGGACAACTAGTGAAGTAGTTGGGAAGACTCCTAGTTCCCAAGTATCGAAAGATCAAGGTCAAGTTCAACCTAGAGATAAAGGGAGAGAAAAGGATAAGAGTCAAGTGGCACAAGCTGACACTCAGTTAAGTTTATTTCAAGGCAAGACAAAAACTCCTTCTTTCCTAATTTATATTTGTCTCTTTGAGAAGAACTTACACAACTGCCTTTTAGACTCAGGGGCTTCCATGAATGTCATGACTTTTGTTGTTTGTAGATCCCTAGGTATTACTCCTGCAGCCTCTCAACAAAAATTCACTTAGTTGGACAAGACAAAGGTGAATGTGGTAGGAGAATTAAATATGATTCCTATGCAGATTGCATCAGACCCTAGGATTCAACAAGTTATCAATATTCAAGTGGTAGACATTCTTGATACGTACAGGCTGATCTTAGGCAGAGATTTCACCAAGGCACTAAATGGGTATGTGTCAACCGATCATTCCCATATGTGGCTTCCCTGAAAAGAAGTACCAAATCAAATCAGGATTGAAAGGGAACCTAGAATGAAGTATGTAATTACTGAATACCAGAATACTTCAAATGAGATATTAGTATTAGAAGTCAGTTTGGGGAATTATGTATTGGCAACCCCTCTCCCAGAGTCTGAAACCGAGGAAATATTTATGTTGCAAAGTGTACCCACTGAGCTCACATTATAATCTAGTAGCACTAGAGCGTTGGTTGAACTAATAGAGGAAGGTGATGACCAAGAAGATGGTCAACTCAGCTTGTTGGATAGCTTTCAAGAATTTATCCATAAGTGCATAGAGGACCAAATTCAATTGGGTAAAGATATGAATTTCGAAGAGCTACTTCTTCCAAATTGGTGTAGAGTCCATAACGCTTCTCACTCAGAGCTGGAATGCTACTTATGCCAAATAGTAGTAGATCAAATACAAAGATGCATCAATCCAACCCCAACTGTCAGGATAAATATACAAAATATTCAAGATGATCCTAAAGGTAAAGGTTTAATGCCTTCTGAAGAACCTCCTAGTAGCAGTAGAACAAAGGATAGATCAAGAGGATTAGGAGTTGTTGGCTATTGGACACTTATATTTGATGGATCCAAATCTAAGTAAGGTGCTAGAGTTGGATTTGAGTTGATCAGTCCTAAAGGTAAAACCTTTTTTGCTACCCATGGACTCCAATTCCATTGTACTAATAACGTAGTTGAATATGAAGCTTTGATTCATGGATTATTGATGGCATTAAGAAAGGAGGTTAAAATTATGCAAGTGTTTGGAGATTAAGAGTTGGTAGTTAGGCAAGTTAGAAAATAGTACTCATGTCACAATAAAAGGATGAATAATTACAGACATAGAGTTTGGGATCTTATTGAGGGGTTTGATGCTTTCAATATTCAATTGATATCTCATAGCAAGAACCAGACTGCAAATGCTTTACCTCAGGCAACTAATACATTGCAACCCTTATCACTTTCAAGTTTGAAGAAGTTTACTGTTGAGCTCACCCCGGTGCCATCTGTGCCTGACAATGTAACTAATTTTTAGGTGTTTGAGGATGACAAGCACATTCTTGATTTTATTACGAGCTCTAATGTGTTTACTTCTTAGATAATTGATGAAGTGGAGCCCCAGGAAGCGGAGATGGACCTAGAAGGAGTCATCAAATTGAAGACCAACACTATTCCAAGAGGGATGGTGCAGCTGGAGAGAATTTTTGATCTAGATAGAATAAAAGATCAGGAGCAGCAGGCTAAGAAGGATTCCATTAGCAGTCAGTGTGATACATACAACATGAGGACTCCAAAAAATGTTAAGAATGTTTTTATTGGCAAGGTATGTACTCTAGAGGAAAGGAGAGGAATCATTGATGCGCTGCACACATATCAAGATGTAATAGCTTGGACTTATGAAGATTTGAAGATGCATGATACTTCAGTTATTACACATACCATTCCTCTCAAGCCAGGCACTAAACTATTCAAGAAAAGACAAAGACCAATCAATGCCTTGCTAGAACCCATCATTTAGAAGGAGGTACACAAATTATTTTCTCATATTATATTTCTAGTTAGGCATTCAACTTGGGTTGCTAACTTGGTTCCCATAAGAAAGAAGAACGAAGAAATTAGGGTTTGTGTTGATTTCAGAAATCTCAATCGTGCATCGGAAAAGGACAACTATCCAGTCCCATCAGTAGATGAAGTGCTACAAATCGTTAATGGATCCCAAATGATGTCCTTTCTAGATGGATATTCAGGGTATGATCAGGTCATGGTGCAATATGAGGATAGGCACAAAACTGCCTTCACTAGTAAATGGGGAATTTTTTCTTATAGGAGAATGCCTTTTGGGCTAATCAATGCAGGAGCAACTTTCTAGAGGGCTATGGATATTGCCTTCAAGGAAATTATCGGTAAGTGCATCATTATTTATATGGATGATTTAACAGTCTTTTCAAAGAAATGAGGGGATCATATTGTAGATTTGTGTAAAGTATTCCAAAGGTGCAGGGAATTTGGCATTTCACTTAATCCAAAGAAGTGTATCTTTGGAGTCACTAAAGGGAAGCTATTACAACATGTTATCTCAGAGAAAGGTATCTCTATTGACCCAAATCGAGTAGAGGCAATATTGAAGATCCAACCCCCTGCAAGTAAAAAGGAAATGAAATCATTCTTTGGAAAGATCAACTTCATTAGAAAGTTTATCATTGGATTTTTGGAAATAGTTAAGCCCTTGAATGCGATGCTGAAGCAAGATGCAAAGGTTAAGTGGAGTGCTGAAGCAAAAGAGGCTTCTGTAGAAATCAAGAGGGCAATAGTTGATGCCCCAATATTGGTGAGTCCTGACTACTCCAAACATATTTATATATATTATTTTGTGTTAGATCACTCTTGTGCTGGTATGTTAACTCAAAAATATGACCAAGGTAATGAGCACCTTATAGCCTTCATGAGTGCTCTATTAAAAGATACAGAATTGAGATATCCTAGTGTAGAAAAGCAAGCTTATGCTTTGGTTAGAGTTGTGAAGAAATTCAGGCACTATATCTTGAGGAATAAGGTCTTTGCAATAGTGCTCGACCCTGCAGTCGAGCTACTGCTAATGCAAAATGAATTGGGAGAACAAAGAGCTAAGTGGGTTACGATGTTACAAGAGTATGATATTGAGATCTAGCCTCTGAAATTGCTAAGAGGAAAGGGACTAACTAAGACAATGGTTGAAATGGGTCCTGATATCATAGCCCAACACTATCACCTTCAAGATGTTTCCCTAGGTGAATGGTATGATGACATTATCTACTATCTCTTAAATCAACGATTTCCCGATCATCTCAATGCAGTGCAACGAAGAGCTCTGTGTTTGAAAAGTGATAACTACATGTTGAAAGGGGATGTTTTATACAAGAAGAATCATGAAGGAATTTACCTTGGAAAAGAGGAAGCTGAGAGAGTGATGACTGAATTCCATGACAAGTATGGCACAAGACATGGTTCTGCACCAACTATTGCAAATTAGATTATGAGGGCAGGATATTACTGGCCCACTTTGTTCAAGGATGCACACAACCACGTGAGGATCTGTCATGTGTGTCAAATGACGACAAGTAAGGAGAAGTATTTAGCTCTTCCACTCCAGCCAATCATAGAGGTAAAACCATTTGCACAGTGGGGTTTGGACTTCATTGGTCCAATCAATCCACCTCTGCAGGCCATAGGTACATTCTCACCATAACTGATTATTTTAATAGATGGAATGAAGCTCTTGCTTGTAAACAGTTTACCTCTGAAGTGGTAATCAATTTTCTAGAATCAGGTATTATCAATCGCTTTTGTTGCCCATTTGTTTTGGTTTGTGATAATGGTCCTGCATTTGGTTCATTAAAGTTTTCTAGTTGGGATTTTGATCATGGAATCATTGTTAAGTTTGCCTCTAATTACTACCCACAAGGAAATGGTTTGGCTGAGTCCTCAAATAAGAATCTTTTAACAGTCATCAGTAAATTTTTAGAGAGGAACCCCAAGGATTGGCATACCCAACTCAGGTTTTCTCTTTGGGAAAATCACACTAGACATAAGGCCTCTCTAGGAACCTCTCCCTATCACCTTATGTATGGTTTGGAGCCAGTATTCCCAATCCAACTTAAGATCCCTACTTTGCAATTTAATAATTATTATGACAAAGGGGATAAGCATGAGACTCATTTGGCTGAAATTCTGCACCTTGAGGAGAAAAGGGATGCAACCTTAGAAAACTTTGCTAAACATCAGGGTGTCATCAAGAGATGGTTTGATAGGAGAGCTAAGGTGAAAGCCTTTAGGATATTTGACCTAGTTCTCTACTGGGATAAGGCACATGATAGAAAAGGGGAGCATGGAAAATTTGATAAGCTTTGGCTGGGCCCCTACTAGATTTCAGAGATATTGGGAGACAATGCTTTCCTTCTGAAAACTCTCACTAGAGAGGCCATTGCTTGTCAATGGACAATATTTGAAGCATTATTTCTAGTTCTGAGCTGCTTGTAGCTCTTCCCCTGTAAATAGTTAGGTTAGGTGCTGGTTTCTTTTGCTTTGCTTTGCTTCGTTTATTTTTTGTTTTTGGTTAGTGTAGGTTTACTTTGGTTTAGGTTAGGTTTGTTTCTATTTTTGCTTTTGGTTTTGGGTTCCTCTATTTTCTTCTGGGCATGTTGCACTTACACAACAAAGATTATATTATTAGGGATTGTTCTAAGTACTTATTTTACAAAATTTAATCATCCTTCCAGAGTTAGTTGGTGGAAATCCTTTACTTGGTGTCACATGTGTTGATGATTGAAGTGGATGAGTCAATGGGTTAAGTCAAATCTGGAATGTGCTTGGGTCTCACACTTATAAACACATCTTAAGAATCCCAAGGTCATTAAAGGTTCTTTATGAAGTTTGGTCAAGTGAAAAATCTTATTTCTTCTTCAGTGCCACTGTGGTTCTCAGCCCTGAGTGTGAGCTTCATTGCTTATAGGGTGAAAAGGAAAGTTTAAATGATCTTAAAAGAATATCAAAAGAAAAGAAAAAGAGAATATTGAAAATAAAAAGTGAATATTCACCTTATCAGGAGTATCCGAGTATCTCTATTAGGGCTATGGATGCTCGACTGGCAGTAGAGCCATGCTCGAGAGGGCCACAACGATAACCTCATCAGGGCTATGGATGCCTGACTGGCATCGAGGCTCTATCCAGGATGCTATTGGAGTTAGAATATTTATGTAGCTTGAATAGAATAAGTTTGGTTCCTACAACAACTAGGGGAGGGAAATGAATACATTCAAACACACTTCAACTTAGGCATAGGAAGGGTTTGCTTGTTCATGGACTTTGAAACTCAGTTTGTGGTTGACCCGATGCGAGGATTGAAACCAGAGATTTTGGGTTCTTGATTCTAGTTTTTCATCAAAATGCTCTGGAGCATTTCCCCAGTAGGAGTCACCATTTGTTGTGCAGTTTTCACACACACGCCCCGCTAAAAGTAGGGACCCTCTTTTCTTGCTTTGTTTGATTCTTTGTTTTCGTAGGGTCCTGATTTCATCCCCTTAAGGGATAAGTCTCTCGGTCTTGGTCTTGTTTCTCCCATGTGCTTAACGATAAACTTGCATTTGAGATGTCATTTTGCAACTTCATGTGATTGTCTAGCTCTTTGATATTGACCCTTGTTCAAAAAATTGAAATTGAGGCAAAATTGACTATGGAGAAAGTTCAGTAATTCTGAGGTACCTCGGATTACTCGAACCTTAATCCATCTGGGTAATTTGAGCTACCTTAGATTACCCAAATTCAAGCTCTTGTCAAACTTATGAGATTCTTGTAGATGTATGTACAAGCATTTATTACTCACAATTAATGAGTTTAAAAGGTCAAAAAGAGGTGCTAAGGTATCATTTGAGTCATTCTTCTTTGTGCATGCTCGAGTTTGAAGAGAAGGATTTTCCATTGTGCATTTTGATTGAGATCTATAGTCAGGGTCGTGTTGTTTGCATGATCATCATGAGATTCTTGAGAGACTTCCATTGCACCCTCTTTCCCTGTGCGCCATTTCAAGGTAGGGTTTCCCTCTTTGCTTTTGATTGAGCTCATTTTGTATTGATGTGCCCTACTTTGTATTTAATAAACTTCTTGCCGGGAGGGTTTTGTTATGCATGTCAATTTTAAAGGTTTGTGTGTGATTGTATTGGGCTTTTCATTTGGGTTTCTTATTTATTTTGGCATGCATTGGGGAAAATTTGATGATTAATGGTGATTTGAAACTGTGGGGTTTATGAAAATATTTGGGGTATCTTCTCTTTGTGGTGTTTTATGATTGATAATAGAATCAAAGGATGTTGCTGACAGGATCTCGTTAGTTCCTAACACTTTAGTGAATAATCACATCATTATATCGATCGGGCAGTGTCCAAAGGCTATTTCCAATAGAAGAAATCTCAATTCTCTCTCTCAGGTTCTCTAAATGCTAGTCAACTAGATAAAGATTCTAAACTAGAGGGCCTCTAAACTTGAAAGCAATGAATTATCTATCTAGAAAGCAAAGAACTATAAATCATAAAAACATCACCACTAAACTAGAAAGCATAGAAATGATTAACCTAAAGAATGCATAAATTGTTGAAGTAAAACATGTAAAGAAATTAGGAAACATTTATCTAATGTATAACAATCCAACTTCTAACATGAAACAATTTAACATAATCTACTAAAGGAAGATGCTCTAGACATTCAAATGTTAAGTTCAGAAACTACAGACTTAGCTACAACTTGCAGGCTTGACACTGACAACATAACATATACTCATGAAAATGGATTTCAACTTCAACTATTATCTACTAAAAGAAAATATAGAATAAGGAATAGAATACTTATCTATCTATCTATAATCCTCGAGTGGCTAGCTCTTGGGTGTGTCTACAACTACCTCAGATCACATGCACTGGAAACTATCTAAGCTACTTCATTCCAAAGACGCGTCCACATTACATGGGAATTCGAAAGAGTGGCAGGAAAACTCATATTCATATGGTAGTTTTTACTCAAAAGACAAATTTGCAACATAACGATAATCTTCTTCTCTATTCATTATTTGTAATAGTTACATATTTATATGAAAAATGACTAACAAAAATCCTATTTTCAAGTCGATAGAGTCTTTTAACAGATTGCCAATAGCAGAGGGACTTTAAAGCCCATGATATACAATATTAAAGAGGCTTGCATGAGCCATAAATTTTTTGAAATTGAAAAATAACAGAATTAGAAAGACTCGACCCAAAACGTGTGCTCCTAGAATTCTGACACCCACTCGCTTGTTTTCAAAAGTATGAAGATCTGCGTTCATTTCCCTTTTGACTGGAATGGTGATTGGAAGTGGAGTTGACCTATGAAATAATCAAGACTAAACCATTAAATCAACATTTATAAGTTAGTTTAATTCGATCAACTTCAAGAAATAAAGTTTTCACGCTTATTCATAGAAAGAGAGCAATTATTTTTCCTAAAGGTAATCAATTGGCAGGGTAATTTGGGCTGAAGTGTTTAGATTTGCATATTGAGCCCATTATGTTGACAAGGTTATTTTTACCTCATCATTTCCTCCCCTTCCTAAGTTCGAGCAGGTCCTACTCTCTAGTGTGTCCCTTGTCCATCATTCCTCCTATTCATTTCCTCATACTTAGCACTGAGATCATACACATCATCTGCCTCTATGTCCAATATCTATGGATTCCTCAAGAATCCCTAATGAAAAGTGACTCTTTGTCTCCAACTGGAAAAACTATCCTCACTTTGGTCTAGATTGGTATATACTGAAGGAGGGGGTGAAAGAAGCAAGGGAGGTCTGTAGCTCATACCAATCCAGTTAATCTTTAATTCCTCCAGAATTTTGGCCAAAGCTACTGCTCTTCCATAGGACCATCTAATATTAAGAGGTTAAATTATTTCCCTCTTCTTGAGATGCATAGGAAGAGGGGTATACCTTTCTTCACATGCATGCCATGCTGGTCCTATTAATTGTAGCCCTTGTTCCTAAAAGTGATTATGACACACCCTGAGATTGTTATTGTATTTGACTTGTACTTCCTTTTTAAGTTTGACATCCATAAATTATTTCTTGAAAGAGAAAGGATTCCTATGAGGGTACCTCATCTGCAACCCTACAGTCTTTTCTTCCTATGCATATTCTCTTGATCTTTCTTGCTAGTGAAGTTGACTTTTCATAGTGGACAAGAATTATCTTAATTCTACTTCTCCCACAAAGAAGTTAATAAATATATCTGTATAAGAGAAAATTGTGAACAAAGAACTCACACATCAAATTTTGCTATTTAGGGAGTGACTCGACAAATAATTTTACAAATTCCTTGTTATCAGGGTCATGAGGTTAGTTTTGGCGAATTGTTTGCAATTTCCATCTTAAAAGTTGCTCATTAAGAAACATGGAGTACAACCTAGATGGTCTTCTACAAGCTAATAGTAATTCACCAATTTCATAGGCATCCTGTTTACCCCTATATGCCTGATGGAAAGATTCTTTTAACATTACTAATTCCCTCTTTAATCTATTATTCTCAAATTCCACATCCTTCAAGAGGTAACAATGCTCTATCCACTTCATTAGTATTGGGGGAATGCGTACCTAGAACCGGTCTATAACAATAGGTTTAGTTTGTGTCCCCTTTGATTCCATGATTGGTTAAGTACACTCTCCTGCAAACTTTGTTCTAGCTCCACAGTTTTACTCACAGAGGCATTTAACTCAATTTCCCATCGATTCTTTTCTTCTTCAAAAGCACTGAATAATTGCATAAAATTATTTTTTAAATCTTGAATACATTTATCTTTTTTACACAAAACAATTTGATGTTGCTTACCCTGCCGATTCCATTGTTGAATCTGGTATTGCATCTGTTCAATAAGTTTGTCTTTTTCCTCCATTTGTGCTATTAATTTTGTAATTTCTTGGTCTCTTTTATGTACAATGGTAGTTTTCACCTCAATTTATTCTTTTTGTTAGTTAATTTGTGCTTCATCATCCTGTAACTTGGATCTCAACCCTTCAATCTCTATCTTTAACTTCTCTAATTCCTCGTTTCTTTGACTGGATTCTACATCCCTTGTGTCCATAGAGAAGGATATGTGAGGAATTTCTTCATCAGGATGAGGCACATTTTCCTCTTTAGTGTCCGTAAGAGGTGATGAGTGAGGCACTTCTTCCATTTTTTCATCATCATGAGGTACATTATCTACCTCAGTGTTCTCAAGAAAATATGAGTAAGGCACTTCTTCTATTTCTTCATTAATATGATGTACATTTTCTTCAACTTCTGGTATACTCCCTGCTCTATCAAGGAACAGAGAGAATCCTCCCACATGCTCATCTTCATTCTGCTATGAATGTGGCGATTGTACTTTCTCCCCTTCCTATTTTTCAAGTGATAGGGTTCCCTCATTATTTTCCCTAGGAAGTTGATCCCCTTGCTTTTCTGTTTCATTTGTCTCCTCATTATCAGGTGGACTATCAATTTCTACCACCTTTATTGGAGTCCTAGCCTTTTTCCTTTTTGAAGTACTTCCTACATCTTGGGGTTTGGTTTCACTGGCCCCTGAAGATAATTGTTTACTCTTCTGTAGAGGAGGAGTTGTTTGAAAAACAACTTTACTTCATTTCTTTTTCTTTTGAGGAGGTTCCTCCTCTCGTCCGGAATGCACAATTCCCACCTCCCCTTCCTATCCTGGGGTTTGTAATTCATCTGGAAAAGTTTCTAGCGCATTGCCGCTGGGAGCTATGGAGGTATGTTGGGATTCAAGGGAACCTAATGCCTCTGAGGAGGGTTCTTCTACAAACTTCTCCTTTTGTTTAGAGGATTCTCCCTCCTCAAGTGACCTCCCTTGCTCCTCATTTTCAAGTTTCCTTAGAAACCTTTGCCACTTCTTTTCTAGATTTTTTCGGAAATGGTATTTACATATTAGCTATATCAGACCATAATGTTTAAGGGTCCCCATCCTAGCTTTATACTTTTCCATCATAGAGGTGACTGAATGGAAGAGAAAAGCTGGTAAATTCGCCCTAAGAGTAGGGTCCTCAACACCATGTCATAAATGAGTCAACAGGAAAAAGGGGGTCCTACAACTATAGTCATTTGTCCCTCACAAGTGAAATACTTAATAATCCAAGCTACAACAAACCTCTAGGGTTCTAGAAGAGACATTATATGGATTCCCTTATTCTACCCCCCAGTGTTTATAGTCATTACAGGTTGGGGTTCACCTTCCCTATGAAATAATTTTATTAAATTCTGATAAGGAACATGGGCATTTTCATTCAAATTAATTCCTTTATTCTCGAGACCAAAAATATGAGCAATGATTTTCGTACTCACTTGGAATTGTTTGCCACTCACCACAGTCTTACCATTTGCAAAATTTTTGACGAATTCCTTCACCAACTACTCTGTGTGCCCTTCAAATTGTTTCATGAAGTCCAACCATCCAACTCTTTGGAATAATGCTACTATATTGCTCAATTCCAACAATGGCATTGCAAAAGTTGGCTCAAACTTCTTTTTAGCGCTTCCCATTTCCTTTGTTTCTTGGAAATTTTTTGCAGAACTCTAGAATTCTTTCTTTACCGAATTATAGATGGAAAAAGATTTATGTGTTGATATGCTTAATGGGGAAGGAACTAATTACCAACTTTCTTGTCACCTTACTGCATAATTACGACAACCTTTCATGGGGAATTACAACTATTGTCGTACTCTTATCAATCGTATAAAGGGCACAAGTTTCAAAATTACAAGGGGGACGGATAATGCCAATTAATTAACCTTTATTCAAAATAAGTACTAACCCTTTAAATAAATAAATTCACACATACCTTAAGTCCTGTCATTAGATCAAATGTAACTCACTTGTGTTGACGTAATAGTCATATGGTTGGCGAGGGTGGCGGCGGATAATAATGGCATGGATGGGATGGTTGAAGTGATGGCATAAATTATTATGGAAAAAAGGTGGCATAATAATCTTATTTATATGGAAAGATTTGGTATAAGGTGGCAGAATAATTATAAGGGAGTAGATCTCGAGGCAACATTAAAGGACTGGCGTGTGTGAAACTTAGGAAAAATCAAAAGAAAAATTGGAGAAAACAAATTTTTATACCAAAAATCCCAAAGCATTTTCAAGAATATGCAATTGAAGTAGAGAAGAAGAGAGTTCTGGATCATTATAGAGGGATGTCATCAGAACATGCTGACCAAATTGAGGATTCCGAAGCATCGCTGAAAGATGTAGTCAGAGCAACAACCAAAATTTCTGGAGAATCTGAATAGAATTCTAGAGCATAGCTGAAAAGATTCTGCCAAAGGAAAGAACAACATAATTATGGAGCATCATTGAAAAGATGTAGTTAGAATGAAGAAACAACAAAATTATGGAGCATCGTTGAAAAGATGTAGCTGAAATGAAGAAACAACATAATTTCAGAGCATCACTAAAAGGATGCAGCTGAAATGAAGAAAGTTGTGACATTTTGGCCTTGGCTTCCCAAAGCACCATTGAATGATGCGTCATAATGCAAGATTAGAGTGATGAGTGGCACTAGTCTGTTATGCAGATTCCAGAGCATCGCAACAACAATTTTTGGAGCATTACAACAACTGTGCTGATAGATTCCGGGGCATTGTAGTAAGGTGCGTCAGAATTGTGCCTAGCCAAAGGTGAAGTCCTGCAAAAGAGAGACAAAATTTTAGTCAAGTCCAAATGTCAAAACTGATGAAGAAATCAAAGAAACGTTTAGAAATAATTTTTTTATTATTATTATTTTTTATTTTTTATTTATTATTTATTTATTCTTATTATTATTGTAGGGTTGACAAAACTATATTGACCTTGCCACAATAGAGTCAATGCAGTGGATTTCTCCCTGCGTTTCCACCATTTTTGTAAATTCTTCCTTATTAACAAGTTTATGATAGAGGCGTAATCGGTGCCCATTAACTAGGAGAGTTCAGGTATCGCCATCAATAGTTTTTAGCTGGATCGAACCATTAGCAAACATTTCTAAAATTTTGTATGGTCCAAGCCAGTGTGTCCTGAGTTTCCCTTGATGATCCTTGTATCTGGAATTGAACAGTAGTGCCCAATCCCCTGTATGGAATTCTTTCTCTTTGATGTGTTTATCATGCAAGACCTTACGTTGTTGCTGGATCAATTCAGTCTGATGGATGACATCCAAATAGAGTTCGTCTAGTTCACTAAGCTGTAAGACTCTCTCAATTTGGGCTCGTTTAAGATCCATGCTCAATTCCATGGCTGTCCTAAGGGTTTGGAGTTCAAATTCAATGGGTAAGAGGGTTTTCTTCCTAAAGACTAACTCATAGGGGATATAACCAGTGGTTGATTTCCAAGTCAAGTTGTAGGCCCAAATAACTTCTGGTAGTTTCCTAGCCTAGTCTTTCCTTCCCGAGGAAACTATTTTCATCAAAATATTTTCTAGCTCCCTATTAGTGACCTCAACTTGATCGTTTTCCTATGGGTGGTAGGGTGATGAATTCTTGTGACTTGGAAGTGATCTGTGAATGCCAAAAACACTTTGGACATAAATTGGGGGCCTTGGTCAGTGACAATTGTCCCTGAAGCTCTGAACTTGAGAAAAATTCTATTGTAGAGGAAATCGACTACCTGTTCCTCCCTGGCAATACGTAGGGCTTGCACTTCTACCCACTTAGTTAGGTAGTCGGTACATACCAAAATATACTCTTTTCCTTGTGAAGGAGGATCTATTGACCCAATAAAGTCCAATCCCCATTTTTTGAATGGTTAAAGGACTACCTGAGGCTATAGGGGCATTTCATTAGAAGGAGTTGGCCTACCCACTCTTTGACATTCATCGCATCGGCGAACGTATTTCTTGATGTCCTTGTGCATTGAGGGCTAGTAGTACCCTACTCCCAAAACCTTATGAGCTGTCCTTTTAGCATAATAATGCCCTCTAGAAGGGTCATCATGGTAGGCTCTCAAAATACTATAAGTCTCATCTAACGTAACACACCGTCGTAAAACCATATCAGGTCCACACCGAAATAGAATTCCATTAATCCATTTAAAAGGGGCACTTTCTCTAACAAGGCATTTCTTTTGTTTTGATGAGAAATGGGGTTGCACTTCTGTGGTGGCCAAGTAATTTGCTATGTCGACAAACCAAGGAGTTTTAACAGAGATGGAAAATAGATTTTCATCTAGAAACTTGTCTTGTACTAGGGCACAGTCACCATCATGTTTAATCCTAGATATTAAATCTATGACTACATTGGATTTCACTGGTTTGTCGACAATTGTGACATTGAATTCTTGAAGAAGTAACCACCTAATTATCCTTTCATTTACCACTGGTTTTTTCATGAGATACTTAATGACCAAGTGATCTGTATGCACTGTAACTTTATATCCCATAACATAATGTTGAAATTTCTTGATTGCATGCACTACAACCAGGAATTCTTTCTCCATTGTGGCATAGTTCTTTTCCTTTGGCATCAAATTCTTGCTAATGAAGTATGTAGCATATTTCCCTCCATTCTCATCTTTTTGCCCTAGAACTGCTCCAATAGCATCATCACATGCGTCAACACAAATGTGGAATGAAAGATTCCAATTAGGTCCTCGAAGGATAGGGGTAGAGATGAGTTTTTCCTTAATAATTTCAAATGAAGATTGACATTCAGGCGTCCAGATGAAGTCTACATTCTTCTGAAGGAGCAAAAATATGGGGGCTGTGATTTTGCTAAATTTTTCTATGAATCTTCGATAGTATCCCTCATGCCCTAAGAAACTCCTGACATCAGTCTATGTTTTTGGAACCTCGAGTTGTTGTATGAGTTCACTTTTCTTAGGATCAACCTTGATTCGTTTTGTTGAAATATCGTGTCCCAGCACTATTCCTTGTTCCACCATGATCAAACATTTCTCATGGATTAGGGACAACTGATGATCCTCACATCGCTTCAACACCTTGTCTAGATTTGTGAGGGATTCATCGAAAGTTGAACCATATACAGTGAAGTCATCCATATAGACTTCCATACACTCATTTACCAACTCAGCAAATATAGCTAGGATGCCCTTTGAAACGTGGCAAGAGCATTACACAAGCCAAAGGGAAGAACCCTATATGAAAATTTCCCCCAAGGGCAGGTAAAGGTCATCTTATCTTAGTCTTCTGTTGCTACCTGTATCTGGTTGTATCCACTAAATCCATCCAAGAATGAAAAATATTTCCTCCCATCCAAGCTATCTAGCACTTGGTCCATGAATGGTAGGGGGAAATGGTCTCTATGTGTCACTTTGTTAAGCTCCCTATAGTCCACACACACACTCTCCACTTCCCATTCTTCTTTGGGACTACAACCAAGGGTGACACCCATTTGCTGTTAGAAATTGGATAGATAAATCCTACCTGCAGGAGCTTCTGAATTTTAGTTTTAACAATGTCCTTGAGAGTAGGATTAAGTCTCTGTTGTGGTTGGAGGATAGGTCGAACATCCTTAGTATAGATATGATGCGTGCACTCACTAAGATGTATTCCTCTCATATCTTTATAGTCCCAGGTGAATGTTTTAGATCTACTCACTAGGGTATCAAACAGTCTTTGTTCTTCTGTCTTAGTCAACCAACTATTGATGTTCAATTTTTTTCCTGAGAACAACATAATAGTTTTGACTCCCGGATGGTTGGACGTGACAGTGTACATAGGCCTTATCAGGGTGTTAAGTGGACAACTATGAGGTATAGTTTTATGAAGCCGAGCAACATCTGCAAAGAAATGGTAAGTTTTTGGGACTAAGTTCATCAAAGGACAAGGTAATCCAATAAAACCAACACCATTGAATTCTGTTTGATCTATGTTGATTGGGTGTCCCATGATTTCTTTTGTGTCTGAAATCTCCTCACTGCCCGATTTAATGGCAAGATTCTCCACGTTGTCTTCCAATTCATCCTCTAATTCTTCACCATGCTATTTAATAACTACCATGGCTAGTGAATCCAAATTATCTTGTCCATCAGGGATTCCTGGTTCATCCACCCATACTTTGTTGTGTTCAGCATGCTTGGCAGGAGGATACAAAAACAAATCTTTGCTATTAGACCCATGTGAGATGGTCATTCCTCCCTCTCTACAGTCAATTTTGGCTGCAACTGTAGCTAGCCATGGTCATCCCAAAATTATTGGATAACTGTCTTTGGGTGTAAGGGATTTAATTATTTAGAAATTCACTGGATATTCCCATCCATCCACTTTCATGAGAACATTTTTGATATTTCCCTTGGGAATAGCTATGGATTGGTTTTCCATCTATAAGACTATAGTTGTGGGGCATAGATTAGTAAGTCCCAATTTTTCCATCACATCCATAGTCATTACGTTAATGGCTTCTCCAAGGTCCACTAAAGTGTTAGGTATTGCTACCTCATTAACTGTTACTGTTATAAGCGAGCTTCCTAGGTCATCATATTTCAGAGCAATGGCTGTTCTAGCTAACAAATCAGCTAGGTACCCATTTATATGAACATTGTTAATTCATTTTGGCTTCCTTCTTGGAGTCTTGATACATAACTATTTAATTAGCTGGTTTAACTTAGGGATCTCCTTAATCGCTTGTAACAAGGGAACTTCAATTTGTAATTGCTTAATTTCTTATATTTATGCAGTTTCAGTGGGTAAGGTGGATTCCAGAGCATCGTTCATAGGAATTAGTTTCAGATGCTTTGGAAAGGGTGCTTTGGTCTTTCCTTTAGGTGTGGGATCCTTTGGGTGTTCAGTTGGAGATTGACCCCCCTCCGCCTGAGGTAGGTCAAAAGCTCCTGTTGAAGATGGAAAGTCGACCTTCTGTTGTGTAGCATCTGGTATCTATTCCACATATGTAGGTGTTATCATGGTTTCCTCAACAAACTTTTTTGATAGGTTCATCGATAATTTCTTCAATATTCAGTTGTGAAAGTGTTTTTCCAGACCTCAATTGCATATTTCCACAGTGTATGGCATTAAGTCCGGCGACATTCTCTTGTTTGGTAGAATACACTAGAGTATTTGGGTGGTTGTTCTTTGGGTTCGGTACTGGTTGCGCCGGAAGTGGTGGCTGGTTAACTTGTTCATTTTGTTGTGTAGTCCGAGGAGGTGGTAAAAGATTTTTTTGCTGGGTAGGCATTCTCTTGGGGCTAGTATAAAATTGATGCTAAGGTTGATTCCATTAAGGAATGGGATTTTGAGGGTACTGTTGTGGTTGAGGCTGATTAGGCCACTGAGGGTTACCCCAAGATTGATTTTCCCATTTTGGTGGTCCCCAAGGATAAGTTCCCCAATTAGAAGGTACTGGAGGTGGTGCCTGAGGCCAAGGTGTTGCCCATTGATTGTTGTTCCAATTGGGTTGGGGTCTCCAATTAGGATTGAAATTCTAGCCATAGGAAAAATTGCCTCCAGTTCTTTGATTAACAACGTTCACTTCTTCCCCGACTGTAGTTTTTATTTTCTTGGAATTTTTGATGGCATTCAGTAGCTCACACTGGTTGGTGGGGTGATTTTTGTCACACACTTGACAAACATCAATCTTATCAACCTTGTCCAAGGGACATTCTCTGAGCAAATGTTTGTTTCGACATCTGGGGCAATAGATGGATAAGGTTTCAAAGTTTCATGTTTTAGCCTAGATGTCGTCTAAAGTGGTGTTTAATTGGACGAGAATGTCGGTCTTGAAGTTGGAGATCTCTTCACGAAGTTTTCTAATGTCATTGAAACATGTAAAAAGGGTGGACTTCCTAATTCCTCCTTTGGTTCATGAGAAATTCTGACACAGTTCCATAATATCATCCAATCCCAATTGGGACATGTCCCCTTTTCCCATTAAGTCCAAGCTCCTATGAGCATCGTCATCGAGACCTTTAAGGAATAAGGTCTTTAGGATATCAAAACTTATAACTTCTCCCCCACAATTTTTAGATAAGAAGATAAACCTATCTAGGTAATCCTTTAAACTTTCATCGTCATTCTGCCTCACTTTGAACAACTCTTTTTTCCTATCGCTAACCCTACAGTAACTTTGATACTTATCCAAAAAGGTAGACTCCATCTCATCCCAGGAGGTTATCGACTAAGAAGGAAATCCCATAAACCAGTGCATAGCTGAATCTTTCAAAGTGGAAGGGAAAAGCTTTAGTTTCTGATTATCATTCTTGTAGTCATATGTTTGACACAAGACTTTAAACTCAAATAGGAATTGATCAGGGTCCTCTGTAGACAAACCCCAAAAGGTTGGCAAAAAGGTGGGTGAGATGTTTTTCATTGTCATATCGTCATCCACATCGATAGTAATAGGATAAGTGAATGTGTGTGGTGGAGGGTTATTGCTATTGTTAACGACATTTCTTCGGTCTCCCATGGTGTTGAAGAAGATATGACTTTCATCTCAAGTTTGCTCAGTTGAGCGCAGTTTAGGAGTTTGCAAAGGAATATACTCTTCTACAACTACAGATTCTCTTTCCGGAATATGTGGGAAGGACTCAGGTTGACCCCGTTCGGTCAATTCCTCCGTAAGTTCTTGGTCTGAGTTACCTTCCTCTCCACTTGTTGTTGGTATGTCAACTAGGGGGGTTTTTGGTATGAATCTTATGTGGGGGCCTCATTTCCTAACCATGCAGAAAAGAAGCTAAAGAACTATTCCTATCCCTAAAAGAGGTCTTCAAGATATCTCCTACTAACACTAGAAAAAGAAGTCCCCGAAAAATGGTGCCAAAAAGTGATAGGTTGTCGTTAGGTCCTAACACTTTACTGAATAATCACACCATTATATCGACCGGGCAGTGTCCAAAGGCTATTTGCAATAGAAGACATCTCAATTTTCTCTCTCAAGTTCTCTAAATGCTAGTCAACTAGATAAAGATTCTAAACTAGAGGACCTCTAAACCTGAAAGCAATGAATTATCTATCTAGAAAGCAGGCAATTATCTTAAACTAGAAAGCAAAGAACTATAAATTGGAAAAACATCACCACTAAACTAGAAAGCATAGAAACGATTAACTTAAAGAATGCATAAATTGTTGAAGTATAAAGAAATTAGGAAACATTTATCTAATGTATAACAATCCAACTGCTAACATGAACAATTTAACATAATCTACTGAAGGAAGATGCTCTGGACATTCAAATGTTAAGTTCATAAACTACAGACTTAGCTACAACCTGCAGGCTTGACATTGACAACATAACATATACTCATGAAAATGGATTTCAACTTCAACTGTTATCTACTAAAAGAAAATACAAAATAAGGAATAGAATACTTATCTATCTATCTATAACCCTCGAGTGGCCAGCTCTCGGGTGTGTCTACAACGACCTCAGATCACATGCATTGGAAATTCTCTAAACTACTTCATTCCAAAGATGCATCCATATTGCACAGTAATTCAAAGAGTAGCAGGAAAACTCATATTCATTTGGTAGTTTTTACTCAAAAGACAAATTTGCAGCATAACGGTAATCTTCTTCTCTATTCATTATTTGTAATAGTTACATATTTATATGAAAAATGACTAAAAAAAATCTTATTTTCTAGTCGATAGAGTATTTTAACAGATTGCCAATAGTTGAGGGACTTTAAAGTCCATGATATACATTATTAAAGAGGCTTGCATGAGCCATAAAGTTTTTGAAATTGAAAAATAAAAGAATTTTAAAGACTCAGCCCAAAACGTGTGCTCCTAGAATTCTGGCGCCCGCTCTCTTGTTTTCAAAAGTATGAAGATCCACATTCATTTCCCTTTTGACTGGAATGGTGATTGGAAGTCGAGTTGACCTACAAAATACTCAAGACTAAACCATTAAATCTGTATGCATCTAAAAATGGCCACATTATAATAAGTCTGGTAATTAATTAAATACAAGTATTTAATTAATCTCCTAAAGTCATCTACATATAAATAAATTTAATTATTTATTTATATTGTTCATTCTTATAATTCTTCTATCTTAATTAAATAAATACCCTTATTTAATTAAGTATCATCTCCACATTCCTCTTAATTAAATTAAATAATTATGATTATTTATTTTAATTATCATATTATTCTAAGTTTGAATATTTATATTCAAAATGGAATATTCCTTCTCTTCATCTCATAGTTAAATTAAATATTTTAAATATTTAATTTAAGGCTTTCTAAATCCATCTTTCTCATATAATTAAATATTGCTTATTTAATTATTCCAATTTCTAAATTCATCTTCTCATATAATTAAGTAAGTTTATTTATTTCATTATGAATTTCATTCTAACTCATCCTTCAAAACAAAAACCTTCCTTTGGATCTGAATGAGAAAAATTGAAAAAGAGGAAACCTTCTATCTCCCTCTCGACTTTCGAAAATCCTATACCGTTCATCTTACCAGATTGAATATCAACCGTTGATCATTGCCAACTAAACTTTTGCCTTCAAAAATCTATAAATCAATCCTTTCACAAGCCATTTGAATCGGATCTTCTTCAGACATCCACATTCTGTCAAAATAATTCCTCAATCTTTCATTCATTCTTATCATTCTTCATTTGTCATCATATCAAGTCGTTATGTTGTTGAAGTGAACAACCAACATCCCTCCATTATCAACTTTCAAAATCTGGTATTCTTAGCATAGTTTGCATTTAAATCTCATTCTTTAGTTGTCATTTTGTTGAGCTCAATCTGCTGATCTGAGAGCCATTCAGAAACAACAAAACGCTGAAGTTAGAGGAGGATAAGACGGTTTCGAGAAGCTGCTGTTACGGTTTTGCATATTCTGTTTCCTTTTCAGCTTTTTCGATTTAATGTCTTATTAACATGTGTTTGGATTTCATTTAAAATTTGATCATATTTTCTCACACACATTAAAATGGCACCCACCGTGGGGCGTCCTTGCCCCGTTTTTAATATCTACTTGCAGGTTTTATTGATTTTTTGATGCAGATCTGACAATTTTTGGAAAAAAACTGCAAGTTTTACCAATTTATTCATATCTTCTACACAGCTACGAATTTTTCTACAATATTTTTATAGCGTCTTTTTCATCATCTCAAGAGGCTACAGTAAAAAAATTGAGGGTGTATCATTGTTTTTGTAGAAGTTATTGTAATTTTATGTTTTTTCATAAAATTGGTCTTCTGAACGTAAATCAATGAATTTTTCAAAAAAATTTACATTTTCAAAAAGCTCTTTAAATTTTAATAGGGGTCTATGTTTTATATATTTAATTTAGAGGTCAAATACAATGCAAAAAAATCTAATCTTCATTTTCTATATGGTTTCCATAAATCCGCATTTCTAAGAGCAAAACAGAGAATTTGTCTAACTTCTTTACATTTCTGGAAAGCTCTTAGAAAATTAACATGGATCTCTTCTTTGAGTTTTCATTTTTTAGATCAATAAAATCATCAAATACTGAAATCTAATTTGGCTATGCCAAAAATAGGTGAATCATATGGAGCTGGAAAAGCATTGGAATCAATCAGCACCTTTGAAGATTCCTACAGCGCCTTTGAAGATTCCTATAGTGCCTCTGATGTCTGTTATAGTGCACTTTTAAAAAAAGCTGCAAATTGTAATTTGTAATTTAATTTGACTGAATCCGATGCAACCGCGGACAGTAATAACTTTAAAAGAATGAAGCAATCCTAGGGTAGTCACATAATTCAAAATCAACCAATCCTAGAATAGTCACTTCACTTTTATTTTGGGACTAAAAAGAACTCCATGTTTTTGTGAAGCAATATCTTCACCTAGCATAGAAAACTGTTTATTTGGGCTTAAAAATGAACTCTTGCTTGCTTTGATTTAAACGGTGATAGGCCTATGCTCTCCCCTTAACTGGGTGATCAAAATGCCAAACTCATCTATTCTATTTTATGCATTTTTAAGCTTTGATAAAACCTTTTAGAGAGCCTGCTCTTGTGGGAAAAAGTAATCACCCAAGAGGAACGACTCAAGTGGGTTCAAGCCAAAGCCAGGCTATTCCACCCCACTATAAAATTTAAAGCAAATTTGGGGAAACCCTCTTTTGCCGGTAGTGTGCAAGATAACCATCCCCAAAGCCTTTGTTCTAAAGGTTGGGAGGTCTCCTGAGGGAGTTTATTATTGCCGCACCGAACAAAAAATCCTTACTACGAACCTAGTGTAGTGGCCAGCTGAGTCAGTTGCCAAACATTCTGATACTCACAGTGCAAGGGGAGGGAAGAATCTGCCCCCAAGATACTCACCATATAACTGCCAAGGACCGTTTGCTCAGGGGACCCGGTATCCACTTCCATAACTCTAAGTACGTGCCTAGAAAAGACAAAAACACGGGCGCCCCTTCGGGGGTGACACGGCTGTGTGAGTCGACGCAGTTCTAAGATGTGGGCTGTTGATTACTAGAATGACCTACTTGAGCATTAAGAGTGAGTCTGTCTGAATTGTCTTTCATGTGGAAAACCTGTGAAAACATTTGATGAAAAATATTTCTTGATCAAACAATTCATGTTAGTATAGGGCTTTAAGAACAACTGTTTTCAAAAATGTTTGTTGTGTCTTTCATTACATTAATTCAGATAAAGAGATCATCCAAAAGGAACATGAAGAACCACAACTGAAATCCACTTAAGAATTTCTCACATCATTGCTTCAAAAACATTCCCAATACTTTCCCCATGTTTAGAGATTGGAATCAACAAAATTTCCCAAAAAATTAAATATCCAACAAAAATCCAAGCAATAAAATCAATCCATCCAATTAATTCTTCCAATTTCATCAATTCAATCCCTCACCTCAATCCAATCATTCAACCATTCAATCCAATCAATCATCATCTTCATCAAAACCATTTCATCCAATCAAACCAATGAAATCATCTTCAATCAATAATCCAAAGACAAGTCACTTTACACGTTCTTGCAACACATTCATATCCTATAACTTTCATACTAATCAATCCAAATCATCCAATCTTTTCATTCCACATCATATCCTAATCATCATCATCTCTTTAATCCAATCAACATCATTTTACACCATGCCAACATTAGAAGACCTAGTATCTAAATTCCAAGACCTCCTCCAATCGCTTTATCAAGCACCACAACCCTTAGATGAACAAGCTATACATGGGCTCCAAGGTGTCATCCAACAATTTCAACTTCAAACAAACCAATCACCTCACCTCCAACACCTCCTTGCTCAAGCCAATCATTTCATTGACACTTGTCAAATTCAACAACCACATCATCATCCCCTATCCATTCATTATCAACCAATTCCACCTCAACCTAATGTGTCATCCCCTTCCACCTCATACCATTCTAATCCATCCACTTCTTTTCATGTCAATTCCACATCAACACATCCACCCTTATCACTACAAGAACATAGGAGCCCAAGTCCACCTTGGCAGCAAAATCAAGAGCCTTTCAATTCTCATGTTCCATTTGACAAGGGGAACTCTAATCTAGTTCATGCACCCTCTGAGTATATCATACCACTATCCAATCAAAAGCCTATCCTAAAGCCACCATGTCCTAGTCCTAATCCAATGGTCCCTACACTTTCCAACCCATTAACCCCTTCATTACCCTTACCATCCTCTAATCCACTTGCCAATACATCAACTCCATGGTACAAATTTTTCAAAAGTAAACCCATGAAATTGCCTAAATCCACCCCTACACCTCCAAAGGATGTGACCCAAGGGCTACAAGCAAGGAATCAATTGTCGCCATGTCATTCAACACATATACTTGAACATACAAAAGAGTCCTCAAATGCCATGCCAAGTCCTTCAAGTCAACCGTGTCATCCACAACCCCTTGAGCCAATTCAAGAGTCTTTTGTCGTAAGTCCAAGTCACCATCTTTCATGCTCCTATGTTGTTGATCATCAAAAACATGTCAAGTCTCTCCATGAGAAATTCCCTTCCACTTCCATTCAAGAAACCCAAGAGTTATATCAAGAGTCTACTCCCAAGCATGTGGAAACAACAAGCCCTAGTCCTAATCAAGATCAAATCATTTTCATCCAACCTATCCATAATCTATATCATTTTTATGATCAAGATGATATCCATAATGATGAAGAGCCTATCCATGAGCAACTTGATCCTATACCCATCCATGAGAAAGATATTCCAAATTCACCTCCACCTAGTCCTATCCATGATCTATCAACATCCACTTCCCTTGATGAGACACATGCCTCCCAAGCCAACATAGAAGATCAAACAAACACCTTGGATCTAAGTGAACACAATTCTAATCAAGATCCTAATGATCCACCATCACCCATTATCGACCCCATTGCAAGTCCTCCATCATATCCTATTGGTATTTCTACCCTCATTCATGAATGTTCCTCCTTCGAACAACAACCATTATCTTCCCTTGCTTCATTTTCTCCATCCAATAAGGAACTCGTGTCTAGTGTTTCACCTACACCTGATTCCATTGTCCATTGCACACTCCAAAACATGAACCACCAAGGTAAAGGTCTAGACCTTCATGAACAAGATATTTTGGAGCCTATACATGTCAAAGTCCCTCCACGCTCTTATGACCTTGGACCTACACCCCAAGGACAACAACCTAAAGATGTTGGTACTTCCTCCATGCATCCCAAGTCCACTTTTCATCATAAATCCTATCATATCCCTAAAACATATGTTGCCATTCCACCTCCATCATCTTACAAATGTCAAAAGCATGTGACCATACACTTCCCTCCATCCACTCTACCACCATTGCTCCCAACTCCTAATATCCCTCCATCTAATCTACCTCCACTTCTCCCAACACCTAATATCCCTACCATTCAATCCTCTTATCCTTCCATCCATAAATACCCTAATATTCCTAATCATGAGCAATCAATGCACACATTGTATAAACATGAAGCTTCCACCCATTCCACCATACCCATGGGATTCAAAAGAAATAATTTCAATGCCTCTACCTATAAAGTAAAAAATTCTAAAGGGTCTCATGCCTTAGGAAATCAATACAAAATATCAAAGCCAAGTACATCTAAAAAGTTATATAAGCCCATACCTCCAAAAGTAAAGGCCAAAACTAAATTGGTTTGGGTACCTAAGCAAAAAGAAAACAAGGCATTCACATCACAAAAATCCCAACCATACACTTCCATCCCACACTCTCATTCCATTCAAAAGTCTCAAATTCCTAAAACCCACAAGCAAAATAAAAATCATAAAAATACTAAGTCTATGTGGGTACCTAAAACAATTCATCCACCACCTCCTAAGCAAACATCTCCATTGCTTCCTACACCCCATCCACATTAAAAGCTTCAACGTTTATCACAATGTGTACAACCATTGGTCATGGTTCCCTTCCATTTCACAACAATCCCACATACCTCCACCTCCCCATCCTTCACGCACTATCCTACATATCTTCCCCACCATCTTCCTATGGTCCATGCTTTTGCATAAACCTCTCATCCATCCTTTTGCATAAGTCCTATTCAATCTGCATCATCATCCACTATTCCCCATCCATTCTTACATAAGGCATCATAATCCGCCATCTACTTAATCCATCCCTTTCATGTCATATCTTACCAACATCTATGAGCATAATGGCATTTGACATGGTCCATGCGATGACATCCATCTCTAGTGGGACTATCACCTTTCATACAACTAGACACTTGAGTCCTTCCCATCCATATTCCCTCCTATCCAAAAGTTAAAAAAGTCAAAAAAAAAAAAAGTAAAGAGAAATCCCTTCGTCCAACGGTGAAAACCTGGTAAACAGGCGCCTTGGATAAGTACCATGATGAAAACCTAGCAAATAGGCGTTATGTATAGGTTTATCTTCTATGCCACTTACACTTGGGGGCACAATGTCTTATCTATCCAACCTATCCTTTTCATGTCTTATCATTCCCATCCTACCTACCATCTTTAGCCATCATACCTATCATATCGAGTCCATTCATCCACCCTTCCTTTTGATCTTAATGAAGAAATAGGGGAAAAATGTTGAAACATGTCTTGGGTATCTCTTGACATACCTCATCCTTCCAACCAATCATATCATTATCCTATTGTCATAATTTTTGTCATGAAAAATCCTAAGTCTTGTACCTAGAATGGGGCATGTTATTCCTATGCAACATAGTCTTTGAAAATCACATCCTTGCTCTCCTATGATGCATACATCCATTCCATTTATTATGACCTATCATTTCCATCCATCCATATATCATGAGCCTTTTATCCCTTATCCCATCACCCACCCTTTCATCCATCAATCCCATCTATCTCCTTGCACCTAGACTTGATTTTTCCCTTGTCATTGGTATCTACCACAAAGGCTACTCAAATTTTCATCCTTTGACACGTCAAAACATTTCAAAAATCCAAAAAACATCAAAACATTTCAAAAATCCAAAAACATCAAAACATGTCAAAAATCCAAAAACATCAAAACATTTCAAAAATCCAAAAAATAAAATCAAAACATTTCAAAATCCAAAAAAAAATCAAAACATTTCAAAAATCCAAAAATCAAAACATTTTAAAATCCAAAAAAAATCAAAACATTTCAAAAATCCAAAAAAATCATAAAATGTCAAAAATCCAAAAAAATCAAATATCCAACAAAAATCCAAGCAATAAAATCAATCCATCATCTCAATTCAAATCAATCCAATCATTCAACTAGTCAACCGAATCAATCATCTTCATCAAATCCATTGCATCGAATCAAATCAATCAAATCAATCCAAGCAATAATCCAAATGCAAAGTCAATCCTTAATCCATACCAATCAAGTCAATCAATCTTGTCAAATTATCCAATCACATCCTTTGGTCTTGATCCTTATCTTGTTGTAAACCTAATCAATCAATCAACCAATCAATCAATTATCATCATCCTTGTGTTGCTCTAGGGACATGCCGCTCCCCACAATGACAACACTATCATCATCATCAATCAATCAATCAAATCAATGGTTTATAGCTTGACAGGGGCAATTCCTTGTTTGTTTTTGTATCATTTGTGCATGCTTGCTTGCTTGCTTATGTGTATTATCATTTTATCTTGCATTTGTATCAAATCTGTATCATTCTAGCTAATATTCATATCTTGTGTATGTTGGAATAGCTTTTCGCACTATCCTTTGCATCTAAGGTCACATAATACCTTTTGTGCATTAGGAGTTTAATGCTCTAAGTCTCTTTCCTCATACGTCTAGATAAGGTTGTATTATGCTGGGGCATGAGACACATCGTCACCTTGGTCCTTATATCTTGGTGCATAATGTCTAGTGCTAAATCAAACATCATGGTTGCTCACCTTCATTGCAACATAACGTATCATTCCTCTCCTTAATCGACTTTCTATCTTGCATCATTCATCTTATCCCTCCCCTTATCATTTCATTTCGAGAGCCTACCCGTGTTTGTCCAACCCGCCTATCCTCTCGAGGGGGCATCATCATTCCATCATCATTCCATCATCCTATCTTTCTATCATTATCCATTCTCCTCTATCCATACCTTAACTTCTTTGAAATGATGTTACTCGACACAAATCTCATCATCTCGAACATCATCTCAAAGAGGGGCAAAATGTATGCATCTAAAAATGGTCACATTATAATAAGTCTAGTAATTAATTAAATACAAGTATTTAATTAATCTCCTAAAGTCATCTACATATAAATAAATTTAATTATTTATTTATATTGTCCATTCTTATAATTCTTCTATCTTAATTAAATAAATACCCTTATTTAATTAAGTATCATCTCCACATTCCTCTTAATTAAATTAAATAATTATGATTATTTATTTTAATTATCATATTATTCTAAGTTTGAATATTTATATTCAAAATGGAATATTCCTCCTCTTCATCTCATAGTTAAATTAAATATTTTAAATATTTAATTTAAGGCTTTCTAAATCTATCTTTCTCATATAATTAAATATTGCTTATTTAATTATGCAAATTTCTAAATTCATCTTCTCATATAATTAAGTAAGTTTATTTATTTCATTATGAATTTCATTCTAACTCATCCTTCAAAACAGAAACCTTCCTTCGGATCTGAATGAGAAAAATTGAAAAAGAGGAAACCTTCTATCTCCCTCTCGACTTTCAAAAATCCTATACCATTCATCTTACCAGATTGAATCTCAACCGTTGATCATTGCCAACTAAGCTTTTGCCTTCAAAAATCTATAAATCAATCCTTTCACAAGCCATTTGAATCGGATCTTCTTCAGACATCCGCATTTTGTCAAAATAATTCCTCAATCTTTCATTCATTCTTATCATTCTTCATTTGTCATCATATCAAGTCGTTATGCTGTTGAAGTGAACAACCAACATCCCTCCATTATCAACTTTAAAAATATGGTATTCTTAGCATAGTTTGCATTTAAATCTCATTCTTTAGTTGTCATTTTGTTGAGCTCAATCTGCTGATCTGAGAGCCATTCAGAAACAACAAAATGCTGAAGTTAGAGGAGGATAAGACGGTTTCGAGAAGCTGTTGTTACGGTTTTGCATATTCTGTTTCCTTTTCAGCTTTTTTGATTTAATGTCTTATTAACATGTGTTTGGATTTCATTTAAAATTTGATCATATTTTCTCACACACAAAATCAACATAAGTTAGTTTAATTTGATCAACTTCAAGAAATAAAGTTTGCATGCTTATTCATAGAAAGAGAGCAATTATTTTTCCTAAAGGTAATCAATTGGCAGGGTAATTTGGGCTGAAGTGTTTAGATTTTCATAATGAGCCCATTATGTTGATGAGGTTATTTTTATCTCATCAATTTCCCTATATTGAAACTTGAATTGGAACCCTAGTTTCTCAAAACCCTAGATGAGAATTATGAATTTAGTGAATGGGATAAATGGGCGTTTGGGAAATTTCTGTAAATCAATTGATATGGATTATCTTGAGGAGTCTGCATCATCTTTGCTATTGAAATGATCATAATTGACCTTCGTAACATTTTTCAAATTCAACACTTAGAGTTTTTGGCATCGAGCAAGACTCTTAGAAATTCTGAGGTAGCTTGGATATTCTAAACCCTAATCCGACTAGAAAATCTGAGCCCCCTCGGATTTTCTGAATCCTTTGTTTATCCAAACCCCTGAGGTCAGAAGGAAATGAGCCCGACACTTAGTGAAATTTTTAACCCGACTCTGCTTTCAGTAATTCTGAGTAAGCTCGGATTACCCGAGTCTCAGTTCACCCAGAGATTTCGAGCTCATGAGAAATACCCGAACCCTTTGAACTTCCAAGTCTTTGGTATGTATGATGAGTTAAGCCTTGAGGACATGAATTGTTATGTGATTTCGAAGTAGTACATCCTTGCATGTGCTAAATATTATCAAAGGACCCATATGTTGAAGATTTCAAGATTATTGTAAGCCAAAACAGGTGTAACGAGGTGACCCCGGGAAATCCGAGCTTGCTCAGATTACCCGAGCTTGAGTCTGGCTGGAAATTTCAAGCTCCCTTGGATTTTTTGACCTTTCTCAATTGGCTCCATGTTTCAAATGTTAATCACAATTGAGCTTGTTTATGATGATTGCATGGCATTTATGGTTGGATACTCATCAATTTTAATGTGATTCACTTGTATATCCTTGTATGATCTCATGAAGTGAATTGTTTGGCTTGTATTATCATTCAGGGTCCATAATGATGTTACAATTTGCATTGAATCATGTCATTTAACATGTATTGAGAAATATTATAGAATGAATGGAATTTACATTTGGGTAATTATTGCTCTCTCTAACAGATGCAGGTTGAGGTCAGTCCTGACAAAACCAATAAGAAAAAAGCTTCTTTAGTGCAAGAGGAGGTTAAGAAAAGGTTGGAAAGGATGAACTATGACTTCAAGGGCATATGGCCGGAGGCTAAGATTTCCTCTGCATGGTCAAAGATTTTAGATACAAATATGGGTCATGTGGATTACGATGAATTTTAGTAGAGGATGTTCATAAATGCTCCTACTCCACTAGAACAAATCATTACTCACACTGGATTGGCACAAGCAGCAGGTTTCCCTCCAACGCAATTATGTCTCGAGTTGGTCTTGGAATGTGCAAAATACTATGAATCGAGGACAAGAATTATAATTGGGCCACAAGGCAGAGTCATGGAAAATCTAACTGAGGAGTCTATTGCAACAATTTTCAACATTGCTTCACATCACAAGCTCATTGAGGAAATCAACATTGGGGATGCAATTAAGCTCTATGAGGAAGACCCCAACAGAGCTTTGGAAATCATGAACAATGCTTGGATATTGAAACCTAAGCCACACTACTCAAAGTTGCCCAAACAACTACACAAAAGTGATTTCAAGCTAGAGTATCATGATATCATAACTCTTTTGGGAAGATTCATGGGAGTGGAAGAAGCTCACATATTTCAGACTTGGATGTCCATCCCATTACACAAATTGTGGCTAACAAAAATTATCACTAGGCCAAAATTATAAGCAACAATCTAGATGCCCAATTGAGGAATGTGCAAGAAACCAACAGGTTCACTATGACCTCTTATCTTGTCTACATGTTGGCACACCAGACCAAGTACAAGGGTCTTAGTTGCAAAGGAACCATAGAGAAAGACAAAATATGGGATGTTTAGCCATAGTTGCAACACAAAACATCTAACTACAAAAGAACTAATGATGCCTTTTTCATGTATATTTCTAAACTATTGCAGGATGCTCTTCATGTCAGGGTTTCTGCTAATGCCATGGACTTGATCAAGCAATATGGTAAATGGTTCTTTTAATTCCAAAGGCTCACATACATTTGGATACAAGGGTCTCCAGTTGTGCCACTCAGATTACCCAGGTATCCTACCAACAAGCTTCTAATGCTGGAACTAACAAGACAAATGGTAGGCTTTGAGGAAATACTATAGCAAGAGGTGAAGAAGAAAGGATTGGGATAAGAATTCCCATTGAGAATGGGAACTTTAGAGGACTACCCTTCTATCCAAAGTGCTCAACATTCTGAGAAGGAAATGGCTCAAATTGAGTTATATTCTCACACCAACAGGAACAATTTTGATCCTTATTGCAAGGCCATGAAGCAAGCCAATAGAACATTCAGGCACAAGGATCACATTGAGGACTATTGGGCCAACTATAGAGATGAATTTGATGTCCTTAGGAGAATATTTTCCAAATTACCTCTCAAATTGATAAGACTATATAAAGTGGCACAAGTGCTTGACCAGGTACAAGATGATGAGGTGAATATCATCTAATATCATGATTATGAGCCTCATAGGAACAAACCATTGCCTCTGATCAACTAGTCAGAAGAGGAAATAATAGATCTAGACCAGGTTACTAAGCCAGTGAAAAAGTATTCTAGATTATGGGTAAAACATAAGGTGTTGGAACTGGAAGTAGAAGGTGCAAAGTTCACCTATGACTTGATGGGAGACTTGGAGTCTCAATCTGAAGAAGAAATTAAAGCTAATAAGGGTTATGAAACTACTGAGCCTCATGGGGAGGATGTCCTTGAGGAAGGAAAACCAATGTCTATCAAAGGAGGACTTAGAGCCAAACTCAAGTAAAGCAAGGAGAGAAGTCATCTCCTAAGACAAAGAAGGTTCCTAAAGCCAAAGTTACAACCTAAAAGGGAGAAGCTTCACAACCTGTGAGGAAAAGGAGGCTAGTTACGGAGAGAGAAAAGGAAACAAAGGAAACAAAAGGAGGTGCTGCTACAGATTCTCCTTTTGCAACAAAAGTTGTTGATCTAGATAGTTCTAGAGATAAACCACAAGTATATGTTAGGAGAAACTCTCCCAAGCACAAGGTCACTCCTATGGAAGAAATAAGAGCTGCAAAAGAAGAGGTGCAAGATGAAGAAGCACCTACCAATGATGTGGAGAAGAGAGTAGTTACAAGAAATAATTCTCCCATTCCTTCTCCTCATCAAAATGTACAAGTTTCAGAGGAAGCAGTTCATGAAGAAGGAAACATATCCAACAACCCTGAGCAACCAAATGAAGAAGAAGAGGAGGTTTCTATTCCTGAAAGTGGAGAATGGAGAAAATTTGTGTAGGAGATGAAACAATCAACTTCTGGGGTAGAAAGAAAAAATATAGAGTCTGAAGTATTCCAGGAGAAAGCATCCAAGTCTCCAGAGAAAGTAATCATTGATGAGATAGAGGATCACCTTGAAGCAGGAGAAAACAAATAGGAAGTTGCTCATAGTCCTCATTAGGATAAGGATGAGCAAGAAAATCAACCAAAAACATAGAAGAATGTTGAGGAAAATATGGTTGACATTCCAAATAAAGAGGTGACAACTGAGCAATCGACAACTCCTGAATGGTTAGAGAAAAGGCTTAGCAAGAGGTCGATAATTGTACAAGAAGAAGCTCCAAGCTAGGACAAATTGCTTGAGCAATGGGGGCATCCCAAGCAAATGAAAAGAGAAAGAACTATTTCAAAGATCTCAAGATATGAATTCAATAATAGGGTCATTCATGTGGCTATCCCTGCAAAAGATAAATTCAAAGATGAGATAAGGCCTACAAATTATAAGGTACAAACTATCAATCTAGGTTCTACAACTAAGGAGCGGGAAAAGGAGGAGTTCCAAGAACCTTCTTAGGCTATTCTGAGTAGATTAGACAGAGAAACTGAAGAGAAGGAGAAGTTGCAGAAGTAGCTGAATGATGTTTATAAGTATGTTCAACACCTTATGGAGCCTCTACAAGTTTTTGGGAGTGAAAGCATAATTCTAGAGGTGTTGTTTCCTAAAGAGGGAGTCTCAGAAATTGAAAGGTTGAAATCCTCTATTCAGAGCACTCATTGGTGGTTACAGGATGTCAGTAGTCAAGGAGATGAAGTAATTGAACAAATACTCAAAATTCACATCAAGTCTTCTGATTTTCTAGAACATATTTTATAGGTTGCTGCAGACTGCAAAATGACTGATGAATCAACTGTCAAGGAGTTGTACAAAATTTTGCAGGTACCTAAGGATGAGTTGGCTAGGTTAGATATCTTCTCATGATGAAATTGGAAAGGTGAAGGAGTGGATTGAGGTCTGGAATTATATAAAAGAGCTCCTTTCCAAGGTTGAAGAAAATAATGAAGATACAGGGGAAAGTAAAAGAAATATATGATGGTTACATTAGTTTTCTGGAGATAATGACTGGGAGGAAGAAGTTTGGAAAGAAAAATATGAACATCAGCAGGTTGCAAGGATGGTGGCATGAGATCTATGCTCCTTCTAACAGTGCTCCCATTACTAAGGACAATTTAGAAGATGCAACAATTTACATTTCAAAACTGGATAAATATCATGAATTGTAGATTGAATGGAATAAGGTGATGCCCTAGTATTTGGAAGAATTTAAAAATCATAAAACAAGAATTAAATTTATTCCAGTGCCAAATCCAGCTGATATGGGAGAAATGTTGGAGAAATTCAAAGAGTTAACCAATAAATTAGAGGCCAACAAGGAGGGAGAAAGTCACCAGCTTGCAGCCACCTGGAGTTTTGTGCTAGTCATGTGATAGTACAGCTGGAGGGTGACCTCAAATTTGGTGCAACCAAGGAAATATTTTGGAAGATTTTTGGCCGACCTAGATGAAGTTTCAAATATTAAATGTAAATTTTATTTTATCTAAAACTTCTTATGCCAACTTTCCTAGCCGACCTATTGATGTAAACCCTAAAATTGGGCCAACCTACTAAAAATTCTCTATAAATATAGGCTCAAGCCTCTTTTGTAATGGTTAGAATCAGGAAAGACATAGTTGCTAGAGTTGTAGTTGAGTTAAGAGTTAGCATTTTCTAAGAGAAAGTACTTTTACACTGAGAATACATGAATTGTTGCAAACTTAGGTGATTCAATATAAGTAAAGACATTGTTCTTTGGTGCTCTTTCTTGTGTTTCTTCACTTTGCATGGTTCTTGTTGTTCCAAATCTTTAAGATTGCTTTGATATTATTAGTTACATGTTAGATTTTAGATTTAGATGTGATGCGATGGTGTTGATGGTTTGATATTTGAAGTGTTTGAGCAATCCTTGGTCCATAGTTTTAGCAGCTTGTTGATTGTAAGTTGTTGTGTAAAGTTAGCCTGGGCCTTAAATTTGTGTGCTAAGCTCAATTGTGGGTATTTATTCATTTCAATTGCAAAATAGGGTTGATTTGGGTGAATGTTTCATGATCTGAAAATATTTTATTCCTTAGAAGATTGTACTATTTATGTGATTGCAGGTTTGATCTGGGTTAAGCTGAAATTGGTTTTGAAGGATTGGTCCTCTTTGAGTATTTAATCATTTGCATTTTTGGTCTTAGGTTTAGTTTAATTTTTAGAAAATATCTCTAAAACCCTTATCTTTTTCTATTTCTTTTAAAATTTGGGTTAGTTTTAGGACTAAAAGTATCACTATATTGCAAGATCTGCTAAACTTGAAGCTTCCAGCATTTGCTTTGTAAGGTCCTTTGTGATTACCAACATTTTAACATTTATCACTGAGTTGTTTTTGCATTGTCAAGACCTGACGTTAGAGACCTTGGGGTTATCTCTCTAGGCTTGCTAATAGATATTTTTACCTTTCAAGAGAGATAGGATTTCCATATTTTTTCTAAGTTGTTGTTGTGTAGAAAACACCATCAACAAGCATCTTTAGTGAGAAGAGTATACAATGGTGCTGCTATTTTACTAAAATCCTTGATGAAACACCTATAGTAGCCTGCGTGGCCCAAGAAAATCCTAACATCTTTATGTTTTGTAGGTGTAGGAAAATTTGTGATCACCTTAATCTTTGCAGGATCTACTTGAATTCCTTTGCGAGAGATGTAGTGGCCAAGGACTACACCTTCTTGCATCATCATGAAACACTTTTCACTATTTAGAGATAGATTGTGGTCTTCACATCTCGATAGGACTCTCTTGAGATTTTCCAATGCTTCATCGAAATCAACACCATAGGTGGTAAATCATCCATATAAATTTCCAAGAAATCATGAGAAATATATGAAAATATTGTAATGACTACCCTCTGAAAAGTTGCAGGTGCATTGCATAAGCCAAATGGAAGTACTGAGTAGGAATAGGTTCCCCATGGATAGGTAAAGGTAGTATTCTCTTAGTCCTCTGGTGCAATTTGGATTTGGTTATAGGCGCTAAATCCATCTAGAAAAGAAAAGTATTGCTTGCCTACAAGTGAATCTAGGACTTGATCTATGAAAGGTAAGGGAAAATGGTCTTTTTTGGTGGCAACATTGAGTTCCCTATAATCAACACAAACTAGCCACTTCCCTCATTTTTTGGGCACAATCACCAATGGGGGCACCCACTAGCTATCTAAGATGGGGTGGATAAATCTTGCATCTAGCAATTTTTGTAGTTCACCTTTTACAATTTCTCTTAGTGTAGGGTTAATTTTTGGTTGTGGCTGTCTTACTGGGGTGCAATAATCTCTGATGTAAATCCTATGAGTGCAAAGATTAGGGTCCAAGCCCTTCATATCATGATAGTCCCATGCAAATGCATGTTGGTGGGTCCTCAGTAGGTTTGTCAATGACAATTGCTATTCTTAACTCAATTTGCTATTGATGTGTAGGTATTTTCCTTCTGTCACTTGCATTTGTGTAGTTATCTCTACCATAGTTGTTTCACTAATGCTAGGTACCTTGAGTTCATGTGGAAGTAATGTATGAGACATACCTGTTGCTGTAGGAAGTTCGGTTACAGGAAGAGTGGCTGCAGGAAGAGCAGGCATAAGTGTCCTGACTGGAGTAGTAGAATGAGAGGATGATGTTTCCTCCACTTCACAATGATTCAAAATTATGTTAGACAATACTTCATCTTTATATTGAAGTTGCATGAAAGAGCTTCTGCCTAACATCATAAGCCATGCCACAAAATTAACTTCCTCAACTTCTTCACCAACATGTGGCCATATAGAATTATCCAGATCATGGGACGACTGAGCAGGAGGGTAGAGAACAAGATTTTTGGTGCTCTTTCCATTATAAATGGTCATGTCTCCTGCCATACATCCAATATATGCATCTTTTGTTGCTAACCATGGTCTTCCTAGAATGATAGGGTACCCACCTAGTGTGGCTTTATGAGAAAGAATCATGAAATCTAATAGGTACTCCCATGAGTCCAGAGCTACCACAAGGTCCTCTACTATACCATCAGGTTTAATAGTTGAACTATCAACAAGCTACATGATAGAAGGAGTAGGTCTCATGCTTGCAACATTTAGTTGCTATAGGATATCCTTGGTCATTACATTTATGGCTGCTCCCAAGTCAATCAGAGCATTCTTTATTTGGATCCCATTTATGGCAACTCCTACCACATGACTCCCTAGATCATTATATTGGGAATAGTCACTTTACCAAGCATGATGTCAGCTAGCTATCCCACCACATGAATTGTAGTGGGGTCTTTCTTCTTCCTGCTTGGCTTCTTAAGGCATGCTTTGTTAATTGCCTTGCCATAGATTAGAACATCTTTTATGGCCTAAAATAGAGGTATCTGGACACATATATGATTTAGTTGATCTATAATGTCAAAATTTGTGTCCTCCTTTTCTTCCTTTTCCTTCACAGTTTCCAACCTTTGAGGAAATGGGGGTGTTTGTGTAGTTTGCTTGACTGGAACTAGTTTAGGATTCTTAGGTGTAGTGGGCTAAATGGGGGTATTCAGAGGCTCCAATTCTTCCACATGA
>VDFB02274961.1:0-24390 GCA_007258455.2 Sequoia sempervirens
ACACCACTCTCTCACATTGAACTCTCTTTTATTAATTTTTTCTCAAAAACACTTGGAAACCAAGTGAACCAATCTTCATCAACAAAATTACTAACATCTCTGCAACACATCTACAACATGCAACACCTTACAACTACAACACCTTTGTAACTATACTAAAGTAGGACATCAATGACAACACCAACATGTGTTGAAATCAATACCAACAATTCCAAACACATCATCAATACTAGTAGCATTCCAACACTCTCTTTATACAAGGGGTTGACATCAATGACCACACCCAAGCAACTCACAAACAACTCAAGCTTATAACATCTCCAAACTTCCAAAATGTCTGGATTAGAACTAGCTTTTAGATACCTACAAATAATAATAAAAATGATTAATTAATAATTTGAATTTTTTTTTTTTTTGCAAACAAATTTTAAGCACTTTATATACATGAACCAGATGAAGTTTATAAATAAAGGTAGCTCTCATTTATAAAATCTATATTTAATTTTTTTAATAGATTTGTAGGCATTACTAGATAAATGAATACTAAAATCCAAGTATTAAAAACTTATAACCAACTAATCTTAAGATCTAGAATTAATTTACAATAAGTTTGATCTTCTCAAGAAAACCTTATTTCACAATAAATTCATAGTGACTCCAGAAAGTTTTTTTTTCAAATTTAAGAACTTTTATCTTCTCAAAATATTTATTTCACTAGAAAATAGTAAATATCTTTTGAAAGATCCAAAATTAAATTCTAAGCATTTTGATCTTCCCATAGACCTTATTTTACCACAAATGAAATACCTAGAGTTGATTTTCAAGCACTCCAATCTTCTCAAAACCCTTGAAAAGTGTAAAGTCCTTTTAACAAAATTTTAATATTTCTAAACTTTACTTTTAAGCATTTCAATATTTAAAAAAACTTGATTTTACTCTAAAACAAAAATCAAAATCAAAATCAAAGATTTGGCATCTAAAATTCATTCATTAGTCCAAAATTAGAGATTAATTCAGGGCAAATAAAATGGCTTGAGAAAAAGAGATGAAACTATGTTAGGAATTCAATTTCATTTGTGACCTTGCTCAAAAAGCATATATAGGAGCAAAAATAAAATAAAAAGAGAAAATGTTGATAGTTGTCATGACCCCTCATTTCCAACCTATTATTGATCATTTTTTATGGTTATATTTAATTTATTTTATGACTCTACTAGCTTAATATGATGTACTAATGTTTTATATAAGCATTACACTTATAATTTTGTACTTGTAACATTTATGTTTATTGCTTGGGTATTGTTATTGTCATTTCAGGTTTGATTATTCTAGTTGATAGTCTTGCTCTCCATATTTCAATATGGGCTATATTATCACTTTGACAATGTTATTGACTTGCACCCTAACACCTCTAGCAAGTGGACGAGGATTGTTCCACAAGAAATTTTACTTTTGCAAACTAGGTCACAAGATAGTTTTTAAGACATAATCGTTGATTGTTTGCATCCTTCAATTTTTGAAATGATCATTTTTTGTGCATGATTGTTACTTGTGTATTCTAATTACAATTTAATATATTGATACACTTATTTAGTATGGTTATCCTTCTTAAATATGTTTTTGAAGTAAGTTACAAGTCTAAATTAATTAAGTTAATGCCATGTATGTATACGTACATATGTACATATATATATGCTTACGTACATATGTATATATGCATACATATATACATTATTAATATATATACATATATATGTGTATACATGTATAATATACATACATACATACAATTTTGGAGATGCAAGTTGTCTGTTAGGGTTTATACCCTATATTTGAAGGAGAAGTTTTTAAGTTTTCAATTCAACCAGTTAATCACCGACCTTCCAATTTCCCTATCTTCACCTACACTTTTTTAGAAGCATACCAACAGGCCACACTAGATATACAAGACCAATTGTGTGAATTTTACTTGCATAATCTAGCCATTCCCTATGATATTGCCTAGAATCCACTTATATTTGTGGGAGATGTTCAAATCAAAGCAATGACATCATTCCTCGGGAATGAACATTAGAGAGGACAACTACAAAGAGATTACAATGAAAGGGAGAATTCATTTCCCCTTATTAGAGTAGAGGCAAAAGATCCTAGACAAATAGTAGAGGAATAAATTGACCTAGTAGACAAACAGTAGGTGGAGAAAAAAGTTAGAATGCATGGAGAAGATTATAAGAGATTTCTAGAACTAATTGTAGGTGTAGGAAGAGAAGCACTTAACTTATCATAGGAAAAATAGAAGGAGTTAACATAGGAGCTGAAAAATAAAGAGCCTCATTCCATCTTCAACTACTTAGCAATAGTTAAAAGATACCACAAATATATCACAGCCTCCCTTGAGAATCATATTACCTAGCTCCCTCTAATGATTCATCATTCTCTTCTCTTGTTTCCAATTCCATATTATACAAGAAGAAGAGAGGAGATAGGGGAATTAGAGTAGGCCATATGGGAGAGAATATTAGAACAAAAGGGGTTCTACTTGAATCAGGGTGAAGGGTCACTAACATAGTAGACTATAGGGAAGTTATATTGCAATACAACCAAAGACCCTAAACTGCTTGAGGACAAGCAAAAATCCAAGTTGGGGGGAATGATGAGCCCTAGAAACATCTAGTTTCCTTGCTTTTGTTTCATGCTTTTTATCTTATTTCTACTAAGTTTCAAAGACATTTCCAAACCTTTTCATATAGTTTAAGTAATTAAAATAATTGAAGGTGATATATTATATTGATAAATGATTGTGTGATCTTTGAATGTCTATAGAATTTAATATCATTTTATGATTAATTATAGTTGTTAATGATGAAAAAAAAATTGGAATAAGATTAACCCCTATAGTGAAGGACCTATCAACCTGTAGCAAAAGGATTTTTAGCCCACAATATAAGGATGTTATCAACTACAACATTTACATTTTACCCGAAATGTGATACAGGCAATGGTTTGAGGATGTGAACATGAAATATTCACGGATCACTCCATCTTTCCACTTCCTACTATTAATAAATCATAGAGGAAAGAAAAGGCTTATTTTAATAATAGATAATGATTTACAATAAATTTTGTCCTATTAGGCATGCTTTTAGTTATAACAACCTTCTTAATTGATGTAGAGTTTTTATCAGATTCCTACACTCTTACTTCCACTTGCTTTTATTTTACTGTTAAGATAAGACCTGGTCCTCTTCATATGTTTTGGGTAGTTGCTCGTAGTTTATTTTTAGTTCTAGAATAAGAGGAATTTCATAGACCATGTATATATGAATGATCTTGTGAGAGATCGAGTAGTTAGATTTCTGTTTGAAATAAATTGAATGTAATTTTTGTTATCAGATACTTTTTTCTTAAGTTTGTGTATGTCTGAACTACAAAAAAGTAAGGATACATCAATTTTCATGAATCTTTCAATTAGTATTTGAAGGAAGATATTATGGATTGTAATAGGTCAAGCAAGGGCCACTTTTTTGGGAATAGGATGCCATTTAATTGCAATTCTAAACATATTTCATGTATCTCCTAAGTCCTTGGAAAGTGTTCCCCAACACTAGGATTAGAAAGAGATTAAATTCAAATGAAATGAACATGTAAATTGACATTTGTGATTATTCCTAAATGATAGAACATGTGGGGATTCCCAAGAAGAGCTCCTACAAAATATGAGCACATGGGGCGCCCACATGGAAGGTGGAACCCACCTTGCTTAAGCTAACTGTTTGGAGGATTGATAACACTTCAGTTATGCATGTTTAGATCCTACAAATTAGGGATTGATATTTACATGAGTGGAGAGTGGCACTATCAGTTTAGTATCAGTTCAATATCAGTTCAATTCACTTTAGTTCAATTCAGTTCAGTTCACTTCAGTTCAATTTCAGTTCAGTTTCAGTTCAATTCAATTCAGTTATGGTTCAATTATCTTCAGTTGCATGTAGTTATTTTGAGTTGTTTTTGAGTTTCATGACTAATGACTTCAATTGCATGATAGATAACAGTGGATACTTTCGGTTAAGACAATCATGCATAATGTTTGCATGAATTGATGGAGAGATATGTTTCAGTTAACTAAGATTGACTTGGACCACCTTGGGCACCCAAGTTGGCATATTTGAGTTAACACATTTTGCATGAGAAGATATTTACAAGGCTCAGTTAAATGGGCCCATTCTTGGGCGCCAACTTTGAGGTGATGCTTGCAAGATATTTTCTTGACCAAATTTTAGTTAAGTGTTCAGTTTGGGGCACCTAAATTGAGGGTTTTGTTGATTCAGATTGGGAAGGAGACTGGGACAGTCGGAGGTCGAAAAGTGGCTATGTGTTTACTTTTTTTGGATTTGCAGTTAGTTGGATGAGTAAGAGGTAGCCCATGGTTGCTTTTTCCACCACAGAAGCAGAGTACATGGCTGCTACACATGCCTCTAAAGAGGTAGTTTGGTTACAGAGACTTGGGAAAGGAATTGGTTTTAATTGCAAGCAAATTAAACTTGAATGTGATAGTTAGAGTGTTATTTGTTTAGCCAAAAATCCTATTTAGCATGCTCATACTAAGCATGTTGATGTTCAGTATCACTTTGTGTGATAAATGGTTGAGAGTGGGAAGGTATTGATTGAGAAAGTTGACACTTTGATCAATGTTGCATATTATCTTACGAAACCAGTTCCTACAGATAAGTTCTCTTGGTGCAGGAAGGTCATTGGCCTTGAGTCTTGTACTTGATTTATAATAATGATTCCTTGTTTATAATAATTGAAATGTATAATGTCAAGTGGGAGAATATTGGGAATAGGATGTCATTCAATTGCAATCCTAAACATATTTCATGTATCTCCTAAATCCTTGGAAAGTGTTCCCCAACACTAGGATTAGAAAGAGATTAAATTTGAATGAAATGAACATGTAAATTGAAATTTGTGATTATTCCTAAATGATAGGAACATGTGGGGATGCCCAAGAAGAGCTCCTACAAAATAGGATCACATGGGGCACCCACATGGAAGGTGGAACCCACCTTGCTTAAGTTAACTATTTGGAGGATTGATAACACTTCAGTAATGCATGTTTAGATCCTAAAAATTAGGGATTAATATTTACATGAGTGGAGAGTGGCACTATCAGTTTAGTATCAATTCAGTATTAGTTTAGTACCAGTTTAGTTCAGTTCAATTTGGTTCGGTTCAGTTTAGTTCAGTTCGGTTTGGTTCAGTTCAGTTTCAGTTTCGTTCAGTTTAGTTCAATTTAGTCATGGTTCAGTTATCTTCAGTTGCATGTAGTTATTTTGAGTTGAATGCTAGTTGACCTTAGTTTACTTGAGTTGCATGACTAATGACTTTAGTTGCATGACAGATAATAGGTGGATACTTTCAGTTAAGTGGGGATTATCAATCATGCATAATGTTTGCATGATTTGGTGGAGAGATATGTTTCAGTTAACTAAGATTGACTTGGACCCACCTTGGGCCCCCAAGTTGGAATCTTTGAGATAACACCTTTTGCATGAGAAGATATTTACAAGGCTCGATTAAGTGGGCCCATTCTTGGGCACCAACTTTGAGGTGATGCTTGCAAGATATTTTCTTGACTAGAGTTTAGTTAAGTGTTCAGTTTGGGGTGCCTAAATTGAGGAAGGCTTTGGTTTGATCAAAGATTACATTGTGGAACTCTACTTGAACAATCTAGGCATAGATTTTTTGTGAGGAGCTTTATGCTCTTGTTTTGTACAACTCTTATGAGTTTACATGCTCAATAATTGTCTATTAATTACAAGTGCATCAAATTTTGTAGGAAGGTTAGCAAGTTGAGCTTGTGCATGTGTGAGGGTTTGAAGCATGGAATGGGATGTGTGGATTCATGCTTGATCACATGGAATGCATGGATAGCTTGTGTTGCAGAAAGTGTATGAGAGTTCTATGAGAGTTTATTGTAGGTTGTGAAGAAGGCTTGTTGAAGGAAAGGAAGCATATCAATCAAGGATTGATACAGTATTATTGTAATCTTGTTCTAAGGTTAAATAATACAAGCACTATTGATTTTGGTGGAGTTTTTTCTTGAAAGGGTTTCTCCACGTATATGATGTGTCACTTCTATCTTATTGTCTCATTCTTCTACAATTTGTTGTCTCTTTCTGCAATTGGTAAAATTGATCTAAACAGATAATCATACACAAAGAATTATGACAAAGAACACTTAATTAGATCTATAGTCTCATAGTTTTACAAGTTTTAAGCTACAATTTCACCTTCATTTTCAACATTTGGTACTAGAGCTATTATCTCCAAATAAGATATTCCCTCCATCATATGTAATATACTTAGTGAACCACTCCTTGTTAGGAGTCATATGATAGGAGTAACCTGAATTAATAAGCCAAGAGTTATCACTAACAGTATTAGATGAAATGACCAATGCATCATTACTGTCATCTGAGGATTTCTTTGTAGAAGCGTTATAACTCTTTTTCTTGCTCTTACAATCCTTCTTTATATGTCCAGGTTTCCCATAGTTCCAACACACTTGAGGTATTGTAGAATCCATGTTAGTTTAGATTATTAGTTAATTTTTGAATTATAATTTTTGATTCAAATTATGTTGAATTCCATTAGATGAATATATATTATTGAATCACGCTGCAACATAGAGAGTCCTAAGTTACAATCTTTGTATGAATAGTTACCCATAGCAGTTATTATAATTACCTACAACAATTAGTATTTACTTAATCTATTTTCTACCTAGGAGTTAATTTTGTTAAGTTGCATTTAATTGGAATTCCTTTTGTTCATTTTTTTGTACTCAATCGATTAGGAGGGTTTAGGATTCTCAAGTGCATATACAGTGCCCACATCATCTCAAGATTGTGATTCCCTAGTTGACAATTTAAATGAAGCACCTCTATGATAATGAATTACTTAATTTGAGATTTGTAGGCCCATTAAGTTGTATGTGTGTTATCTACATTAGTTGATTGGATATAGGGGAAGCTCTACAATTATTCCCATAAATTCCTTATTGTCTTCATAGATGTCTTCATTACTGGTGGTGGAATCATTGATGAAGAGAATGATTTATGACTAAACCAGTCCTGCTTTATTTGAGTACTTCTTCCTTTGGTTACCAGTTGATTTGTCCTTAATTATACATGAACACTCCCTTGGTAGCAAGTTGACAAGCAACCTTTGCTATGGTTGACTAGTCCTTTGCTGCATAAAGGTTGGTTTCTCTCTGAAAAAATTCCAAATCATAAACTACCATAACTAACATAAAGCATTATCATATTCTAAAAATAATCATTAATACACACAATCATTCATCAATATACCATATACCATTCTCAATGATTCAATTACTTAAGATAAACACAAAGTGTGGATAATATCTTAGAAATGTTTGGAAATGTCTATGAGACATATCAAACTTAAACAAGAAAGTTAGGGAAAATTCTAGGCTCATCAATATTGTTGGCCCTAACATGGTATTTTATATGGGTAAATTATAATCAATACAAAGAGAACCTTAGGTACCCAGAAATGACGACCATCCACTGAAGAGGATACCATCTCTTTACCCAATGAAGTAGCTACAAACCTACTTTTCATAGAAGTATTCTTACTCTCAACAATCCATTTAGCAAGATAAAATAAAGTTCCCAATCTACTAATTCTAGCAAACACCATAAAACCTCTATCTATTTTAACTCCAACTTCATAAAATAAAAATGGGGGAGTTACTTTGGAATCTTGACTAGTTATGACAAAATTTATCATTTGTCATTCATGCCTATTTTGAGATAGTATGACATGCCAAGTTAGGTACCCAAGTTGAGCAGGTCAAACTGGGAGTTATTATTGTATTATTGACTTACTATTTTTAGTAGATGACATGGAATCTTCATGGGTGGCTAAGGGAAATTATGCCCAAAATGGGAACCACTTTTGGGGTTTTTGTAAGATGGTTTTTTGAAACCATTTGTGGTTTCCCATCTTTTTCATTGGCCTATCAATTGGTACTCAAGGAAGTGGTTTCATAAGTGAATTTAGAGGTACATAGGTGTTGTTGGAATACTACCAAAATTCTTCCAAGTTTATTGTAAGTGAATACTCCTATAAACACTTGCATTGAAAGTGTATTGTAATCCTCTTCAAATTTTTATTACATTATGTACATTTTACAAAATTGGTTTCTTATGCTAAAAGGGTTTTCCCCATATAAATCGTAATGTTATTAAATAATTGTTTATCTATTTGTGATTGTATTTCTCTACTTGTTGTCATAAGTTTGGATTAAGTTTTAAGTTTTCTAGATAGCACTCCCTTCAAGATTAGTGAAGGAATTTGTTTCCATACCTTGCTTCCTTTTGAGTGGTATAAAATCTTGATCACCTTTGGTTCTAGTTATTAGGTAAAGGGGTTTTGAGCTATTCATATTTTGAGTGGGAGATTGTGTGGAATAGAACTTTGTGAAATTTATTATATAAAATAAATATGCCAAGTAAATCAAAGAGGATTGATGAAAAATTTTCAAACACAAACTTTGAGATGCAATAACTAAAAATAAAAGATATGTCGATTAACTGTGATCTATAAGATGTTGTTGATGCAAATGTTTAGAGAGCTATAGATGCTTCTCAACCATCTTATGATGTAATAGAATGAAAAGATAAGGGTCTAATCATATTTTACCTTGTATATTTTTCATATTAATATCCATGAAGAACCCAATACACAATCTTTATGGAAGAAATTGTTGGAAGTTGGAAGATTGTCATTGACAATGCAATTTCGCAACATGAGCATGAAGTGTATATATATTGCATGATCCAATTTTGTCATTGATTTCAACATTTTTATGAACATCCCAACATAATTTGGAAGCATTTTTTGAAGACATATGTGCAATGCAAGTTGGTTCGAAAAGTATGGCTTATCAAGAAATTGGCTAAGTATTTCCTCTAGTAGTTTTATGGTTCAATGCATCAATTTTTGGGTCCACACTTCACCACAAGTGGAGACATCACTTTATGATTCTAGATATAGTTTTGAGCTCATCAGATGCAACTATATTCAAGTTTTTATGACATTTTATGAAGTTTCCCAAAAGATATGAATGATAGTGCTCAACCTTGCATATCACAATTACTTTTTGAACGATGTATCAATGTGGGAGATTGCACATTTCTTCGCGGATAATTATTTTGTTCTGAAATGATGAAGACAAGATATTAGTTGTTACCTGAATGGGAATTTGAAGAAATATTGAGCTTTGAGGTTGCACATTTGATGAATTGCTTGTACAGATGAAGGTTTTGCATTTAGGTATTTTTGGACTGACCTAACATGTTTGGTGGTTTGGAAAGAATAAGAAAGTAACTTTATCTTATGTGGGATTTATATTAGGTCCATGTTGACCTATCTTGATGAAAAATTGAATTTTGAATTAAGGCATGAAGTGTGGATAAAAAATTTTAAGGACGAAATTCTCAACTTTTGTGTTACTTTTAATTAGGCCAACCTAATTGAAGTCACACCTAATATGGATATTTATAGGAGATTAACATTGGAGTTTTTTAGAGAGTGTGGTACAAGGTTAGAGATAAGAAGTATAAAATGATGAAGATATAGCAGATTGCATGTAAGTGTTGAAAGATATATGACATGTTTGGTGCTTCACCTATATGTGTGTGATGCAAAATTGAGCAGATTGTGAACAGAGTAGAGTATTAATTCAGATTTGTGTGGAGATAATTTTGTACTTCATTGGAATTGTAATCCAGCATATGATAGATGCTATTATATAAGTTCAAATAGTTTGTATAGCCACCCCATCTTTGTTCCTTCTTTTTCTTTGTGGGTTGCAAGCCTTTCTGGATAGTTTGTTCTGGTAGTGAGCCTTTCTATAATATATTATATCTAGATATAATATATTATGAGATAAACCTCACCGTGGTTTTTTACCTTTTTGGGTTTTCCACACAAAAATACTGGTGTTCATGTGTTATGTGATCTTGCAGATTTTTTCATGCTTTCATTCATCATTACAGTTATATTTATTTTGATAAATGGATGGCTTATGTTTAATTGGTTTAAGGGAATATTGATTCACACCCCTCAATATTTTGGGTGTTCAACATTTGGTATCATAGCTTGGATCCCTAGAAGAAGCTTGACTTCTTTGGGAAGATCTTGGAGTTTCGACACATGGCTGATAGAAAGTATCCTATTCCTCTGGAAGAGATTTCTACCATTGAATACATAGATGACTACATGAATGACAAAGAAGAACTCAAAGTAGCTCTTGAAGATCTTAGAAAAGTTGAAGATGAAAAAAAATATCTGAAGGAAAACCTAAAAGAGGCAAATGACTGCATCATGAAACTAAGAGAGCGGATCAGGAAATTCAAAGAAAGGCATAAGGAAGTCAATGAACAATTGAGGCAAAAAAATAAAGACATCACAGGATTAAGAGTACAAGTGGAAGAAAAGAAGATAATTGAGAAATGCCTGAATACAATGATAAAGAACAAATCTAATGAGTGCACTAGACTTGGAAATGAAGTGGAAAATCTGAGATTAGAGTTGGAGAAGGCAATAATTCACAAAGACAAATTCAAAACAAGTTCTACAATGCTTGATGAGTTGATTGCAGGTCAAAAAGCGTCAAAATACAAAGGTGGCTTGGGATTTGAAAAAGGAGAAAACTCAAAAGCAACTCAGACACCTAATGCAGAAAATATTAGTGAACCAAAGAAGACTGAAGACAAAAAAAAAAACAATGACAAGATCCAGAAACAAAGAAGCAAATCTAGAAGACCCCCTATTAGACATTCAAATGCTCAAAGGTACCAATATTTCAATGGTTTTTTCTATTTTTACAATAAATTTGGACATAAAGCAATGGAATGTAGAATTATAATGAATCAAAATACTCCATCCTTTACTAGTCAGTGTTTTTCATGCAAGAGATTTGGACACAAAACAAATGAATGTAGAAGTAAAATGATGAATAGATATGATAATGGTAGAATGATTAAATCTTTCAATGGTTACTACTATACATGCTATGGATTTGGACACAAGGCTAATCAATGTAGATCTAGACTAAATGGAAGGAATAAATCTCAAAGAATGTGCAACAATTGTAGGACATGACATATTGCTAAATTTTGCAGAAGCGAAAACACAAGGAAGAACAATCTGGTAGAGAAGAATGAACCAGTCAAGAGGATTGATCCAACTGAATCAAAAAGGGAAATGGAAAGGACCTAAAAAATAAAGAGAATACTAAGGATGAGAGAACATTTGTACCATTCTTTGGTATAGATGTTTCCTCAAGAAACTAAAGCCCAAAATTTTGGCTTAGGGGGAGCTTTAATGAATATCTTATATCCCCTATCAAAAACAAGGTGCTAGAGCTACAACACAGAGATATGTCATGGATAATGGAATTCTTGAGTTGTGGAAGAAAATTGTAGAAGAAAATATGATAATGCAGAGATTTGCGAAGCTTGATAAGATGATTGTGCACACAGTTTTAGGGTTATCAACTTTTTGGTCTGAAGCATTTATTATAGAGAGGTAAAATCAAAGATTTAAATACAAATGTGCTAAGGAGGATTCATTTAACTAAAAGCATTCAAAGGAGAAGAGAAGTGCAAAAGAGGAAACTTAAGGGTTCAATGCGTCTCTCAATGGTTGAAAATTAAAACCCTAGTTTGTTGAGTTGACTAAGAGTTATTTTGCAATTCCTATATATTCTAGTCTTCCATAATTTTTCTTTGAAAGTAATTTAAATGTAATGGAGGCACCAAAGGTTGTAGACGTCTCACAAAAATTGCAACCTAAGCTTAAAAGGAATTCTGCCAAAGTTTTTCTAGATGATCCCTTAGGTGCATTCTCTCACACTCCCTATGGGGTTATACCTACTATAGACATTAAAGCATATATTCATGGGAAAATGGAAGAAGCTTCTCCTAGTAGATTATTTGTTTTGTGGTCGAAAGAGTTAGAAGAAAATGTTGATACTTTAAAATCAGAATACAAACCCCTACATGAGAAGAAGTTGGATGTGTGGCGGAAGTTTCCAATGTTTGAGCACAAAGATAAATATACTAGAATGGTGCTAAGCATAATTCATGATGAATCCATGTGGATTTATGGCCCTTACATGATAACCAAAGAAGAAATTAACGAAATAACTGGTTTTTGGTCCTTTAGACTAGTTCCAGACCAAAGGTCTATCAAAATCAAGGATGTAATGGAAAAGGCAGGTGCTACTCTTGATAAAGAAGAACTCACATTGGACTCTATTAAAAACCCAACAATCCAGTATGCTACAATTCTCATAGTTCACAAGATTTATCGCCCAAATAGAGACAATATAGTCTCTTCCATCGTCGTTCATGTGGCACAAGATATGATTGAAAGTAATGTTGATTATGACCTCTATGAATTACTCCAACAACAATTGTTGGAAAACCTAAAAGAGATTAAGAAGAAGAAGAAGTGTGTACATTCGGGTACATAATAGTGGTAATTTTTCTAACTTTCTACTTCTTAAGGGAAGTATTGGTGGCTGGAAAAGTTAAATGGACAAATGCAAAACCTATTGTGCATCAGATTGCAAGCCATATGAGAAACCTTGGAGGTATGAATACTCAAGATGAGTCCCTTGCAACATTATTTATAGTATTTCAAAGTAGAATGAATGAAAGGATGAGAATACCTAAAAGTGTGGTGGAAAGATGCTTAAAATACCTTAGATTTCTTGTTTCCACTATTTTTTTCTTTATGGAAGCAATTGAACCAAGGACTATTTGGATTTCATAACTGGATTATGAAGTGTCAGAGGCAGAAGTTGTTAGCTATGCTAAAATACTTCTAAGCATCCCCAAAGATCCCAGCAAACCAAGGATAAAGGATAGGACTAGAGCTAAGATGAGTGCAGAATCCTCTAACAGCTCTAAGAGATCAGGTAAGAAGACAAAAATCATAGATAGCCCTCTGGTTGTAGGGAAAGACAACCAAGAAGTTATAGGGTAAAAGGGTACTGATGTCAACATTGTTGAAAAAGAAAGAATTCACATAGATGATGCTCAACATGAGCATGAGATCAGTGTCAGAACTACTAATGCACAAGATATGGATGAAGCTATAAAGGCCTTACAAGAGATAACTCCCACTACAAGTATTGATGCATCATTATCTGCTATGGAAAATTTCAAACTCTTGGTTGATTCCTTCAAGGAATGTGCCTCTGAGCTAAGAGGAAAATTTGAAACTGAATTCAAAGCAAGGCTTTCAAAGAAGAAATTATTGAATTGTGCAAATTTACATCACAAATTTATAAAATGTTTGAAGGATGTTCAAGGTTGTGGGGAAGAAGCACATAACTTATTTTCATATTGCTTGAAATGGTCGAATATCACATGGAGCATAAAGGATGAGATGAGTACAATTGAAACACAAATAACCACTACATCATATACTTATGATCTAGTGCAAGACGAAGATGATCAGACTTGGAATACCATGATGCAGCTACATGACAAATTCTTTGCCCTACAAATTCAGAAAGAAGAGACAATCAGACAATATGTGAGCTAAGGGACTTAGTAAAGATAAAATATATACCTATCTCAAGTTCCCTTGCCAGTATTGATAAAATCTCAAAGATAAATCTCAACCCCAATACTCTGAGAGAAGGAGAAGAAACTCTAATGAAACTTGAATTACATTATAGGACACTTGTAGAAACACAGAGGCTTTGGGAAGAAGGCATATCTACTTGGTAAGACATCTGGAAAAAGCTCAAAGGGTCAACATCCTCATGTTGACAATTTTCACTGCTATGCATTTTTTTCTAAAGTTTTCAGAATCATTTTTGCATGGATAAAGCTGCAAAAAAAAAAATTGGTTAATTTTTTGAGGGGGAGTCAGCACATCTTTCACAAATATATCTAAGGTGGAGTATGTTGAGTTTTTTCACATCCTTTTCCATTGATGTCAAAGGGGGAGAGATATTGGGAATTTTTTTTGAAGAAACCTTTGAAAGACAATTGGAGAGTTGTTGGAAAAATAATTTTGATGAGATATGAGTAAGGAGGAGAGAGAGAGAGAAAAGTTTTTGAATGCATGTTGCCATCAATGATAAAGGGGGAGATTGTTGGAAGTTGGAAGATTGTCATTGATGATGTAGTTTGGAAACATGAGCATGAAGTGTATATATATTGCATGATCCAATGTTTTCATTGATGTCAACATTGTTATGTGAATCGCAAATTTTTGTAGGGGCTTCCCTCTTGCACTTCTAGGGTTTTTCACCTAAAAAGAGAAAGGTATCCCACAAAAACTTGGGGGTTCACTAAAGACTAATGCTAATATGATTAAAATATGTCTGAATGGAATGCTCTAAATGCAAATAATTGAAAAAGGAAATGAATTATTAATGCAAAACTTAAGAAATGCAAGTTGTTTGAAAACACATTGTGATATGCAGAAATGACCTAAGAATGCAAACAACTGATAACAGAAATGAATGAAATTGGAGAGGTGCACTTAGAAACTAGAATGTGATGTAGAGAGGCTCTGTAATCCTATAGAATTTTTTGTTGAGGCCAACTGGGACACTTACACCAAGCTGGGCAACTTAGTCCTATTTCAAGGAGATTCTATCAGAATAGGTTTCAACCAAATGGGTATCCAGAAATGCAAAAATCACTTTTCAGGCCTGGAAATGGGACTAATTCACCACTGATGGTGACTTAGTCCACCTTCAACTTTCAGGAATTTTGAGACAGGAATCTGTAGTCTCGATTTGCACTTCTCTTCTTGACAGGTATCTGAATCTGATTTTGCAGAAATTAGGTTGAAAAGGATCTCCAAGCTTCACTTAGGGATTTTGTTGACTTTAATGACTTTGATGGATTGACAACACCTTTTAACACATTTCTCTTTGATAAATCTATATACAAGACTTGCAAAACACACATGCAGAGAGGGGGAAAAGGGTTAAGGATTAGTGAATAGGAGTTTTCCTTGGTCAAACCCCAATTTGGTAATCAAACCCTTGAAAATGAAATGAAATAAAGAGAGAATGATGAATGAACAACATGCAATGCTACAACTCACCAAACCCTTGATGTAGAAATATGAAGATATGCAAGTAGATGCTCCAATGAAGACTTGATAGTGCCTAGAATGCTTGAGAATTATGAATGTATGTATGCTAATGTATGAATTAATTAATTAGATGAATGGGGGTGAAAATGAGAGGAAAACCCTTTATTTATACTTGATTTTACAAAATTTCCCAAAAATAACACATCACAGGCTGACCTCAAGGTTAAGAGTAGTATCTCACCAAAAATTTAAAATAATTTTGTTTTTTGTGCCCAATGGGACTAAGTTGCCCCAGGTGGTGACTTAGTCCCACCAGAGAAATTTTACTGGGTGTCTAGAATTAAAGTGTATTTAATGATGTTTAAAAGGATTATTCTCAAAAATAAACTTAAGTAGGGCTGAAAAGTGCATTTAGGGGTCATTTAAACATAAGAAAGGGTCAAATTAGTGATGAAAAGCCTAGAAAAGCCTGAAAGTTTGTTACAACTCTTTACAACACTTTGAAATAAGACTTGGTAAGTGATAAAAAGAGGTTATTTAGGTGAATTATAATGAAAGGTTCCTAGAAAAGTTTGAAAGTGGGTTACAACACTTCACAACACTTTTACAAGACATTCTAGAATTCTTAATGATTCTCAAGGGTCCAAGACCTAATGTGAATGTGTTGATCACATTACAATATTAAATCTAGGCCAAATCAAGCCAAAATCTGTAAGAAAGACTCAAATGAGTGTAAAAATGTCCAAGTATACTTTTTTTGTGACATATTTAGCCCCCACTTTAGTGAGAGGATGAACTTGCTTCAAAATCACAATAAAGTAGCTCAACATGCATATCAAGAGGGATCCAAATGCACCCATGCTGGTAAGATGAGACAACAACAATCAAGAGGGGTGATCAAGCCCCCAGGATCAAGATCCCATGGCAAACCAAAAATTAGCACAAAGGAACACACATGAGAATGATGAAAAAGAATGAAAGAGAGAAAAGGAGAAGGAAAAGAGAGAGAGTCGTATCAAGCTTCGATCATTTTTTGATCCCATTGTGTATTAGATCTAGGTTGTTTGTCCCAAAAATGCATATACTCACTCTGAGGTGACGAAACTCATGATTGTTCGTCGAGTGAGAAGGCCTAAAAGGTGAGAAACATACACTCATGGCTAGTATGCACTCACACACACATGTAGGTGGCTATAGGGAAATTCATGCCTTGGAATGGGCTTCTCACTCAACCATACCAAAGTTATACCTCCTTATAACTTTAATAAGGTGCCACAAAATAAAATGACTTTTCGAGCTTCACGAGACAAGCAAAACTTTGTATGCTTGGAGCTCATGAACAAACGTGATGGCACCACAGGAATGCAAGTTGTATTATGCAAGGTGGCCATATAACACATACAAAATACAACATGCAAAAGGATGTTCAAAGGATTCTTGCTTAGTTCATGTGAGGTCTTTCACTTAGGGAACATTGTTTCTAATGTCTCCAAGAGAGGACCAATCAAAGAATAGAAAATTCTCAACTTAGGGGATGCAGTGTGTCACATCAAGCCACTACGAGGAATGTAATATGCTAAGATAGATCATGCTCTTGAAGGACATCACACCCAATGTCATCCACAAAGCAACAAAACACATCGTATGAAATAAGAAGGTTGCACTAAGAACCAAGAAAAATAAAAAAAATGCAAAGTGAATAATGCCAATATATGCCCCCACTTTAAAGGAATTGCTACACATCGTAGCAATTACTTTAAAGTAGCAAATGAAAAATGCAAACAAGAAGAAAGAAGACATGAGAGCCAACATGGAAAGCCCCTATGTCAAGTCATATGTTTCTGAGTAAAGATGCATCATGTGAGAGAAAAAGGAAAAGAGAAAAGGAAGGGATTGCCCCCAAAATGAAAACACTAAACACATAAGGGATCTATGGATTTGGGGTCAGTATGTTCTTTGCTACAATGTTTTATTAGAGAGCTCGGAACTGTCATCATCCCCCAAATACATAGAACTGGAAGAATGACACAAAGAGAGTGAAAACAAAGAAAAATAAAGATCCTTTTGGGTCAACATGGAAGAGACATAGGATGTCTCGACGCTTTGCATCATCCCCAAAAGGAAAACACAAGAAAAGACAAAAGAAAAAGGCAAAGAAAAATAAAATGGGCCTTTTGGGTCAACATAGAGGAGACACAATGTCTCAATGCCTTGCAACATCCCCAAAATGAAAACAAAAGAAAAGGAAAAGAAAAAAAAAGGGGCACCAATTTTTGGGTCCGCACTTCACCATAAGTGGAGACATCACTTTATGATTCTAGATATAGTTTTGAGCTCATTAGATGCAACTATATTCAAGTTTTTATGAAATTTTATGAAGTTTCCCAAAAGATATGAATGATAGTGCTCAACCTTGTATATCGCAATTACTTTTTGAACGATGTATGTGTTGCCTGATTTTCACCTACGGGCTCATCAGGTAGGACAAATTGTGTTTCAGGTGTTCATAAAGGCCAAATGGGAATTTGCATCAAGGGTTAGATCATGCACTGGAGGATTTTTTTCATAAGGAAGTATGTTCGAAGGCGTGCCTCTATCAGTTTTGGCAAAAAACTCATCAGAGAGGAAAGTCGACAAGACCCTCTTGTTGTCTTGCCAACTAGCAGTGCGTGTTTTTTGTTTGAATACATCGGTCGCTAGGACTTTTGAGTCTCCATGAGTCCTTATGTATCTCGCCACGTGGAATGTCACACGAAGGTTGTTTACAAGCTAGCATTAGGGAGATGTCTCGGCAATTAACGGAGGTTTTAGCGAAAAAGGATGTCAACGGGGAGAAAATGTGGGCCTCGTTGTAACGTCTCGGCGACCGATGATGTCTCACCAAAATAGAATGCCCTCACTAAGAAATGAAGACCTCACTATAAGGTCTCACCGACCAAGCGATGTCTCCCCGAAATGAGGTACGCTCTCGGCGAAAGAAAGGAGTTCGCCGTGATGTCTCGGCAACCAACCAGAAGTCTCAGAAAAAGTTTTGAGCTCGATATGAGGTCTTGTCGACCAAGTAGGGTCTTGCCGAGATAAAGCAAGCTCGCTGAGAAAGTTTGACATTGGTATATTGTCTCACCGACCCGATAGGATCTTGCCGAAAGAATGTGAGCTCGACGCAAAGGAAAATGAAGTCGCCGTGATGTCTCGACGAAAATAGGAGGTCTTGTCGAAGAATGAAGGGCCTCGGCATAGTGTTATGCCTTCGGCGTGAGGTCTTACCGACACATGGGTGTCTCGCTGACGGAGGAGCATAGTGGTATAATGATAGGACTTCAACGTGAGGTCTCCCCGACTTGCCAGCATCTCACCGAAGGAAATGTTTGAGCTTGGGGAGGTGGTTTGTTTTCGCTATGAGGTCTCACCGATAATGAAAGGTCCCGCCGAGAAAGTTTGGCATCAGCATAACGTATGGTCGTCGATACCGATTGAGGTCTCGGTGCTCTCGCTAAGAGGTGAGAGCTCGCCGATAGGGAGCTGGCTGCCTCATCGCCAAGATTCGATAAGAGGTCTTGCCATAGAGATGAAATGGGCTCGCCGAGAGAATTGCCTTCGGCATGAAGTCTGGCCGAATGAGGAAGGTCCTGCTGATAGCGGGGTGCCTTCGGTATAATATTCTGTGTTCGCTAAAGGGTCTCCCCGACCCAATGGTGTCTCGCCGAAGGATGAAGGGCTCAATGAAATCTTTTTCCGACAATGGAGGGTCTCGCCGATAGAGATCAACTTGTTATGGAAAAGGATATCGGTAGGACTCTTAGCATTCGCTATGATCTCCTGCCAACTGAAGATCTCTTGCCGACCCGATGTATCTCTGATGATGGTCTGGGCGATGACGAGGGCGAGATCGATATGACTTTTGCATTCGATTTAGGGTCTCACCAACTGTCGCGTGTCATGCCGATAGCTGCTATGAGGTGTACTCGCATCAAGGAGACACGATTAGTGTCTCACCGGTATGTGATCCTGATGAAACAACCTTTGACCGTCTAGAATCTATGTGGCATGAGCTCAACCAATCTAAAGGAAACTAAAGGCGAACCATCAGTCATTTGGTTGTTTGACTCCCCCTGTGAACGAGACCAACAGAGCACAAATGACATGGACTTTTCCTGAGACCAAAGGTGATGGGGCAACTCGGAGATCAATGGTGTCGAGATCTAAGTGAAAATTTTGAAGTTGTTTGCAGGGGAGGTCAATCTACAGAAGGATTTTGAGTAGGAAGAAAGCCGAATAAAAGAAGTCATCAATCTTGGGGATAGTTGTAAGGTCTATTGGCAAAAGGCAGATCGATATTAATGGTAAAGCTCCAAGGGCATTCAAGGCAGCTCTTCAAGGAAGTTTGAGAGTGGACACGGGGGCCAGAAGTGAATGATGTGGCTGCAGAAGAATCTGAAGACTTCTCCTAAGGGCAATCTTTCACACTGTCAGGGACACGGGGAATGCACATTAAATGCATTAGCTTTATTTCCAAAAGATCTGAGGGTCGACCTTTTCTTAGAAACTAATTTTTTTGTAAACCCTAAAAAAAGGGGGCGATACTTTATAGTTTTGTATATATGGCATTTTTGCCTCTTAAGTAAGTAGTACTTACTTGCATATTTTCTTATTTTGTGACTTTTGAGAGTCCTTAGAGGAGAATACCAAGTTTTGTAACTCATTTACAGACATTGCATGTATAATTTTAACCTTTGGAGATCAATAAAGAAAGCAACTTTTGCCTTCTCAATTATCAGTTTCATTGAGTATGTTGAATGATTGATAAATTTACATGTGAGTTCCTTTTATTCCTTGTTAAGTGTCTCATTAATAGCACTTTTAAGCAGAGGAGATGTGTATATTGCAAGTTATAGGTTATGTTAGTGATGCAAACAGTTTTAGTTGTGAGGAGAATTTATCATCCTTCTAAGACTATGTGTATCGTAGCTTTCTTATAAAACATTTATGCAATATCATATGAGTATTTAGTTGTGCATATCATCTTTTACTAGTTGATTGAAAACTGTGTGTTAAGCAGTTGTTCATGTTTGAAAAAATTGGGTGTATCACCATAGGAGTAGTTTTCCAATTTATGTATTCCTTCTCCCTTTACCTCACAAGGATTAGTAGTTAGGTGATACCATAGGAAGCTAGCCTTCTCTGGAGGTTGACCTCTGTCTATAAGTGACCCACAGCTTTAGAGGTCTTCCCATGTTACACTAAGGTGTTGAACATCAGGTTCAACAGGGTGCAATTTTAGGAGATAACAGTTTTGGCACGCTCGGTGGGACCAGATTAGAAGTAAAATTCCTAGGCCTTGTTGTTTTGATGTGCTAATAGTGAGCTGGTAGCCTTTTAGAGGTCATTTTTAAGCATATCTAGCGACTCTTCATGGAGGAAGGGATCAATGTGTTTATTTATATGAAAAAAATAGAAACTAGAAGTTCAAAAGCTGTAGAGTTTTTACATTTATCTCCTCCAAGAAGAAGAGGGAGAACTCTTAGAAGGACTGTTCCTTCTCCTAGAGTTCAGTCAACACCACCTAGTGTTAGTGAAAAGACACTGTTTTCATACTAAAGGAGAAGAAGAGACCCTCTAGCTAGGCGTTCAACATCTCCTACTCTTAGAACAGAGCTTTCTGCCTCCTCATTTGGGGCTTTTAATTGTTCAACAAATAGTATTTTTGCTACAGCAAATACTTTTCAACCAAGTTCAAGTTCTGCTTCAGCAAGCATACCAATGCATTCCAGCTCAATGGCAGTGCCAAGGGCCTTTACTTTCGTACCATTCAACCAAGGTAGTCCCCTTAATCTAGCGCAGCATGATGATATTCCATTAGCAGCATTAAAAGGGTTACCAAAGTTTACTAGAGAAGGACAAGTGACACCTTTTGAGCATATCAGAGATGTGGCAGCATTGTGCAATGTGCATCATGTGACACAGGAAAATGTAGCTGTGAGATTGTTAGCTGCATCTTTCAAGAAGAAGGCGTTGGAATGGTTTAGAAGCCTGCCAATGGGTTCTATAAGAACATGGGATGAGCTTGGTGATGAATTTACCAGATTTTTTGAGGAAAAATTTGATCACCTATCTTTGGTGGAGCAGTTAACAACCATCAAAAGATCCCCACAAGAACAAATGGCGGATTTCAATATCTGATTTCAAAAAACTTGGAACAGAATACCTGCTATGGTAAGGCCTTATGTTGATTATGCATTTTAATACTATTTGAAAAGTTTAAATAGTGATATCTCAGTCATGATAGAGTCCATGGGGGGTATTTCTTTACCTCAGGCTTATAGCATAGCTATTAAGGCAAAAAATAACCTCATTCAGGCAGGCAAGTTAGCACCTAGGCCACCTATGCCCTATTTCCCTAAAATTCAATCAAATATGCCATTGCAAATGCCATCCTTAGCCCCTTTACCTACTTTTCCAGCATTACCCATTGTTGTGAGCCAGGGAGTGTCAGTTGCAGGACCATCAAGTGAATTGCAAGAGATCAAGTCTAGTCAGCATAAGATAGAAAGCATTTTACAAACTATGGGAAATGAGTTGATCAGCATGAAGAAACAGTATCAAGGGGCAAGGTTGAATTTTCAACAGCAGAACCAACAGCAAGGTCAGAATGCAAATCAATCTTATCAAAATTAGGGATATCAGTATCAACAAAATAGGCAACCTTATCAAGGTGGTTATCAGAGGCAAAATGTCAATCAAAGACGATTCCAATCTTATAATCCAGCTCCTCTCAATGTTGCAAGTCCAGTGAAAGATATGGTTCCAGCCCAGAATAACCTTGTGATAGAAAATGAATGGTGTTATTCATGTAATCAAGCACATAACCCAACCTCATGCTCAAATGGGGTAGTTAATCAGGCATTTATGGTCCAAAACGTTGTCAGTCCACAGCCAGATACGCCTGCTAATATACCTGAACAACAACCGGATATACATTTTAATGAGACTGCATTTTTAAATTGGCAAAGTGAAGAGTTTTGTGGTGTGAATGTTGATTCAGCAATTGCAGCCAATACACGAGCTAAGAAAAGAGCTCTAGAGGTGGAGCAATCAGCTGATAAAAACAAGGGGCCTGCAACTGTAAAACCATCATCCACACCTATTCTAAATATACCAAAAGGAACTACTATATTACCAATCAATGAGCAGCCTCACAAGAATAAAGAACCGGTTGCTGCTAAAGTACATCAAAAGGTACCTTTAACTATACCTTATAATATTGTGGACAGCATGAAGAAGATAAATGTGAATATGACCATGTGGGATTCCTTAAGCATTCCTGGACAGGCTGATCTATTAAAAAAGGCACTATCTGAAAATGTGAATCTTGAGCAAGTTGTTGTTGATTCCCAAAAGGTCGTAATGGCTAATGATGATCAAGGGAAAGTTGCTAATTCTAGCAGCAAAGATAAATTTATGATTTAAGGTAAGAACGTGAGACCTCCTCCATTCTATGTTTCATTGATTATTGGGAAAAATTTAGTGCACAATTGTATGGTAGATAGTGGAGCTACCTGTTATGTGATGCCCAAGCGAGTAGCTGATCAATTAGGCTTAAAGTATGAACCTTTAGAGAAAGGAGTAGTCCAGCTGGATGGCTCATCTGTTAATACGGTGGGTCTTATTAAAGATGCTAGCTTGACTCTGCATGCTTGCCCTAATTTTTCAATTTCCCTAGACATTTATGTGGTAGATTTGCCTACGTATTTTGGGTTATGTTTGTCAAGAGAGTTTATGGCTAAAATAGGGGGATACCTTTCGTCTGACTGGTCTCACATGTTGTTTCGTACTAGGTATGGAACTAAGGTAACCATTAAGTCTGAGTTACTTGTAAAAGACAATATAGAACCTTATATACCTAGTGCGATGTATGCCAATTGCATAATTTCTAAACAAGATGAGCATGTTGTTGTATATGATCCTTGCATTGCTGTCAATGATATTCCCGATATACTTCTAGATGAGTGGGCAGTAGGCCAAACTTCTAGTGCTGAAAGTGACTTGGTGTCGGATGCTGGTATGGGTAACTACATATTCCAAGAAGCTGATGTAGTGATACCTAACTTGGTTAAGGGACCAATGAATGATTGTGATTAGCAAGACGAGGTCTGGGAAATGTATTTTGATGGCTCAAGGAGCAAGAATGGTGCTGGTGGGGGTGCATTATTGGTTTCCCCAAGAGCTGAAAGATATTATGCAGCCTTTAGGTTTGCATTTTCATGTACTAATAACACAACAGAATATGAAGGTCTTATTCAAGGGCTAGAATGGGCGAGGAAACGTGGAATTAAGTGTTTAAAGGTGCATGGGGACAGTGAATTCATAGTAAATCAGGTTAGAAGCTTGAATGATATTAAAAATGATGTTCTTAAATTATATAAGCATAGGGTTTGGGACCTTATTGAGGATTTTAAAGCTTTCAATATCATTTCGACTCCAAGAAAATAGAATCAGCATGCTGACAGATTAGCAGTTATGGGAGCTCAGTTTGACATTCCAAACAATGTAAGGAAGGAGTGTAATCAGTAGCACATTAAGGTTATTATCAAGCCTTCCGTGCCTCATAACAATGTTAACTGGCAGGTCTTTGAAAGTGATGAGCAAATTCTGCAATTTTTGCTTGAAGAGGACGTGTTTGTAGCATCAAATCAGGATAAAATCAAACCGCAGTATGGAGACCAGGTACTGCAATTAAAGAACAACAAGTTGCCTAAGGGTTTGGTTACCTTAGAAAGTATTTTCAAATTCGATGATCAAGCTAAAAGTAGTAAAGCCAACTTATTAGTTCAGAAAAATCATTATGAGGACTTAGAAATTGCACCCAAGAGAAGCCTCAAGATAGGAAAAATAAACATTGCTGTTGAAAGGCAATCTTTTCTGCAATTATTCCAAGAATTCATTGACATATTCGCTTGGGAATATGGAGATTTGAAGGGATTTGACCCACGTCTTGCATGGAATACAATAGAATTGGAGTCAACAACCAAACCCATAAGGTAGAAACAGAGGCCAATTAATCCCAAATTGGAGCCATTAATGCAAAAAGAGGTCTTTAGACTCATAGAAAGTGGGATTATCTTTCCCATCAAGCATACTAGTTGGGTTGCAAACCTAGTTCCTGTCAGGAAGAAGGACAGAGAGCTTAGATTATGTGTAGACTTCAAAGATTTGAACAAAGCT
>VDFB02274962.1:0-40104 GCA_007258455.2 Sequoia sempervirens
TGTTAAATGAGGATGACCAAGTCGTCAAGAACAAAGCAAGGCTTGTATGCAAAGGTTATGCTCAAGTTGAGGGGATTGATTTCGAAGAGATATTTTCCCCCATTGCTCATTTTGAGGCCACCAAGATGTTTTTAGCCTTTACCAATTTTAAGAATTTCAAAGCCTACCAAATGGATGTGAAATAAACTTTTCTAAATGAAAATTTTGAGGAAGAGGAGTATATTGAATAGCCTGATGGATTCATTCTTTCAAAAAATTAGGACCATGTTTGCAAGCTAAAGAAGACCCTTTATGGTTTGAAACAAGCCCCTAGGGCTTGGTATTCAAGGCTAGACAAGTACCTACAACAACAAGGTTTTAGAAGAGGTATTATGGATAGTAATCTCTATATCAAGAGTGAAGGGGATGACCTGTTGATTGTTGTGGTCTACATGGATGGTATCATTTTTGGAGGTAGTAGTGACAAAATGTGCCAAGAGTTTTCCTTGGACATGTAGAAGGAGTTCAAAATTTCTATGCTTGGTGAGTTGTCTTTCTTTCTCAGATTGCAAATTTCTCGATCAAATATGTGGATATTCATTTCACGAAAAGTATATTAAGAAAATGTTGAAATTTACGATGGAGGACTGCAATCTAGTGAGCACTCCCATGGTTAGAGGATGAAAATTAAGTAAGGATGATGAATCTCCTAAGGCGAACCAAACTCTATACAAGTCCATTATTGGAAGTTTATTATATGTGACAATGATAAGACCTGATATTATGCAACCAGTTGGTTTGGTGGCATGGTTTCAGGATACACCAAAGGAAACACGTGTACAAGTAGTGAAGAGAATATTCAAATATCTTAATGGCACTATGGATTTTGGGTTGTGGTATCTAAGAGGTGAAGATTGCACCCTCACAACATACAAAGATGTAGATTGGGTTAGCAATAGTGATGATAGAAAAGGTACAAGTGGAGATGCATTCTTTCTTGGCAATAATATTGTATCATGGTTAAGTAAGAAATAGGAGTTAGTTTCTTTGTCCACAATAGAAGCAGAATATATTACAACTTCTCGTTGCACTCAAGTCCTTTAGATGAAGCAAACTTTGAAGGAAAAAAAGGTTGAATTTGATCATCCCATTTCTATATTTTGTGACAATACAAGTGTAATTAACATATCAAAGAACCTAGTTATGCATTCTAAGGCAAAGCATATTTCGATCAAATATCATTTCCTAAGAAAGCAAGTAGTTGATCAACAAGTGAAGTTGGAGTATATTGCTACAAAAGAAAAAATGTGGAAATCTTCACAAAACCACTTCGAAAAGAGACTTTTGAGTACTTCAAGGAGAAATTGGGTGTGATATTGCTCTTATCCAATCATTAAGTTCTCTAGAAGAAGCATGTGTTCAAGGGGAGCTATTCATTGCATTATCTTTCAACCTCAAGATACCTTTTCCATTGAAATTAAAGGGGGGGAAGTAGAGTAAGGGAGAGCAATTCAATTAGGGAGAAGTATGTTCCTGTTGCATTTCAAGATTATTTCTTTGCAGAGTTGTCATCAATGACAAAGGTGGAGATTATTGGAAAAATGTTGATGTCGAAGAATTTGTTGATGATAAGGATATAGCCTGTTGATAAGAAGGAGAAAATTAAGTTGCAAAAATAATGGTTGATATTCTACATGGGTCGACCATGTCTAGCCCCTTTGAAGGATTTTTAAATTGCAAAATAGAATTAAAAAGTTGGGGTGATCCCCCTCTTGGAGCTGCCCTATTTAGGGATATTTAAATTAAAAAACAATTCAAGCTCCCAAAGAGGGATGACCCCCTAGAGTGGAGCGCCCAACTTGGGAAAATAAATTAAAAATAAATAAATAATGCTTGCTAAGTGGGCCAACCCTTCTTTGGGTGAAGCGTCATGAAGTGAGTATAAATAGAATTTTGAAGGAGGGGAAAATGTAATAAATTCAAAGCATATTATTTATATGAAAAGCAAAAATAAAAAGTTATGAGTAGATTTATGAAACACATGTGAGAAAATTTATAATAGTGATTTCGTGAGAAGAAAAAGAAAAATAAAAGCAAGATCATCGTGTTTTTATGAGCAAAATTATTGAAGACTGTATTGCAGACTTTTGAGTGGATGTACAAAAAATTTGTGAGCAACTGAGAGGGAAAATCTAAGAAGTTGCAAATTACATTATTATATTGTTCTTGTGGAGGTTGGAGCCTCCTATTTGAGAAGTTTGAGAGGTTGGATCCTCTTATTGGAAGAAATCGGTGTCTCTTGTTGGATTGGCACTCAATGGTGGGGATTGTAGCCTCCAATGGGTTGGTGGCTATAAAATTTGTAAGAAGATTAATACAAACAATATTTTTCCTTGGTTTTCTCTTATAAGGGTTTCCACATAAAATCATCTCTTATGTGTGTGCATAATTGCTAGATCTTGCATGTATGATATTGCTATGGATGGTTAAGTTTTTAAGTAATATTGTTGTGATGATTTAAGCTGTGAAAAATAAAAGTCTTGATCTATACTAATCCCCCCTCTCAATATAAGTGAGTGTTTCATTAGAGATTTGCAACATTTGAATAATTTAGGATTAAAATAAAATCATATATGTTAGACTATGGTTGTAATAGAAAATTAAGCCCATTAATGAGGAAAGGAGATGCTTTTTTTAAGTGTAATGACTTGTTCTCAAAACCAATATCATTTAGAACAAGCAAAGACAATAAAAAACTAGATCTTATTAGAATTGCAAGGCACATATGTTTAGAGTCAACAACTAGTGTGACTATTCCTAGGGAAAGAATAATTTCCTAATTAATGACAAATACAAATCAAAATTGTATGGTTCATTCAAAGATCATATAATATAAATTGTTGAGAATGGTGAATGGTGTGAATGCTGACAAAGCCATTTTCAAAGCAACACCTAGTCTACAAGCCCTAAATATTCCATATTAAGATAAAATAAGATGTGACTTTAAATCATATTAAAGACACAATTATGATTTACTCTTCAAAAATATTGCTACTAAACACCATTTTACAATATAACACAACTTTACAACACCAAACAAATTAAGTTGTAGTGATTTGGGAGGGAAGGACTAATACCCAAAAGTTGTAAGAAGGATTTGAGCAACACCTAGTCTACAAGCCCTAAATATTCCATATTAAGATAAAATAAGATGTGACTTTAAATCATATTAAAGACACAATTATGATTCACTCTTAAAAAATATTGCTACTAAACACCATTTTACAATATAACACAACTTTACAACACCAAACAAATTAAGTTATAGTGATTTGGGAGGGAAGGACTAATACCCAAAAGTTGTAAGAAGGATTTGAGCCTTGGGAACAGTGCAAAAGCTTAACCTAAAAGGAGGGTAGTTGATTGGAGACATGATATCTAATTGGTAAGCAAGTTGTTTAGGAACAAACAACGAAGTGAATTATGGTCCATAAGAGTCAACTTAGAAACTATATGAAGTACTTAGGTGGTGGAAAACTTTCAAGTATTAAAGTAACCTGCTCTATGTTGAAAATAATTGAGTACTAAACAAACCTGTAACCAAAATGTTGTATCGCTTTTAAGATAAGTGAAAGAGTTTGTATTAGTTGTCTATGATAAAGTTAGTATATTTTTCACATTTTAAGCATTCAAGGAAGCCTTGTAGATGAAATTAGTGCATTATATGCAATGATTCGTGTACTTGTTCTATTGCCAAATTGTTATTGTTACGTTGGCAAACATCATGAAACCTATTCTAGATCATAAATATGTGGTAAACGATGGAACAAAGACATCCTCAATCTGGGGGATAGATTAATGATGCTCAAGAACCCTGAGAACAATTCAGCCCCCAGAACAATTTCATGCAAATTCAATGTGGGAATCTAGGGTTAGTAAAATCCCATTTAACTGGTCAAGTTTGTGATTTTGCTTCTATACAACACAATAATTCGAGATTTATATAGACAGATATAGGGTTACAGATTGTGCTGGCAGTGGAGTCGTCCATGGTTCTAAAATGTAATGAAAAAAAGTTTAATTCTATGCAACACAATGTTTGGAGATTTACACACATAGATATAGGGTTAAAGATTGTGTTGAAAGTGAAGCCATGCATGGTTATAAAATGTAATGAATAAACACGTCTCATTAATCCATTTTATTATAGGTACCACCTATTGTTGGTGTGATAAAAGGACGACATTTCTTTTTTTTAGTTATACGATGTTGGGAGATTTACTTGGATCCAAGATAAGTTGGATAGCATCTTAAATCACAAAGATCAAATCTTAAATTAGTCTCAAGTATACGAGGCATATGACCCAGATTCTGTTTTTTCATAGTTTAAATTCTTGGACTATTTCCCCAACCAAGATGTTAGAATTTTGTTGCATGGCATGCAAAAGGTAAGCCGTGTTCAACTCTTATTGAATCAATGGTTAATAACTTAATTATACTATTAGTAACATGGATGTGTAATTTGGTTCAGTGAATAGTGCTTCATATCGTTTTTCTCAAATATGACAAATGCAACTCTCATTGAGCCTTATTACAGATACCATTCATTGCTGTAATAGAAAGAGAGATTTCTAGCCATCTATATTTATTTGAAAATGTAGACTATCACATGTAAGTTTATTAGGAAACAGTTCCAGACTAAATAGAAAGGATTGTGCAGCATTTTAACTGCATAAATAATCATCTGTAAAATACTAAAAGCATAGTTTCATATGGCTAACTTATGCAGAGAAACCTAGGTCTTCTATATTTGTCATCAATACATTCATTTTCTAATAGCGAGTGAATTTATAAATTTCCCGCCTCAAAATTGACTCAAATTTTTTCTTGACAAAGAACCAATGCCTTGTATACATGAATATAATTAAATCTGCTTCCAAAATCATAAGAGCTGGACACGTCAAATGGATAATGCCAGACGTGCCATGACAATTTACACAAACCAATTCAGTGAAAAGTAACAAGTACAATTTAGTGATTAGGCTATGCAAATTTAACTCATGCAATTTGAGAACTTTGTTGCAAATAAATATTGGATTTCAAAATAGTTATGTACTATATACCATAAAAAGAAAAACGTTTTAAATTTGAGCAACAAACAACTCTAAAACCCTAATTGTGAAATCAAATTCCTTTGTGGCATCATCGTCCCCTTTGTGATGGCCTCCTTCCACCTCGACCTCTACCCCTGCTCCCCACTTTAAAGGATTTTCTTTCTGGTTTTAGTCTGAGAGATTGGATCCCTCGCTTTGAACCAAATCTACTCTTGGTTTTTCCCTCTTCAAAGCTATGAGAAATAAAAAGATATTTCTCGAGATCCTCCCTAACCTTTCATTAAATTATTTGAATTTGTTTTCTTCTCAATAGCTTTTATTCTCTCCTCTAGAGGCAAAGCATGCTCCTTTGCAAAAGATACTTGATTCTGAGATGCTTGTGCATGGCTTTCATCTTTGACTTCATAAAGCCTGACACATTGAACAATAATTTTCATAAAATTAAGAGCAAAACTAAAACAATAGAATTAATTGGCTTTTACTGATATGAAACATAAGGAAATCACCTGGGCCATTTTGCAGGCCTTTTCTTCTGTTTAGCTTTGTGTTTTCGTTGTTTCATGGCTTTATTGTCTAATGTGTTCATTTCTATAATCCAACAACAGATTAATTGCTTAATAAATTCACAGAAAGAAATCTGATTTATAACAATTAACACAACTGGGTTAATTAACAACTAATAACAATAGAAGCAAAAATAACATGAAGCCAATCACAAAAAGACAATAACACAAATTTACCTAGGAAACCCCAATGCAGGGAAAAACTTGCAAATGTTGGATCTTCTATTCAGCCTAACAACAAACTTTTTTCTCGAAAATACAATATGAGTTTGCTACAACAATCTTACATTTATAGAGCCTAGCTGTTTTACTTAACGTGCAAGGAAAGAATCTTTCTTTGCTTTCTTTGGCTTTAATTATACATAAAATCACTCTTGGATTTATCTTATCCTCACAAACTCGGAAACATTCTATTAAAGAATAAAAACTACTATTGTTAAAAATCCAACTCGAATTGTTTTAAAGCATATCTAACTCAAGTTGCTTTAAAGTGATTTAAAGCATATCCAACTCAAGTTGCTTTAAAACAAATCCACATCCCACCTTTCAAGCTACAAAAATCAACATAATGGCAATTCTTCAAAGGATGAATCATCTGTACCAACAATTTCCTCATCTTCTTCTTAACTATCAACATCTACTGCTTCAACATCATCTTCTACTAACGAGGATTTCTTGTTTGCTGCATTACAATGCAGAGACAAATATTCTAGGGAGAACTCGTCAACTTCAAATTCCTATATCCAAGAGGCATGGATAAAAATTAGATACTTCTACCATCTTCGTCATCCTCAGTTGCGATTAGACTTGCCGCTAGGTTCTTGTTTACCTTTGGTAGCTTCCTCTTAATCTTAATAATAAAAGTTGAAAAGTTAGACTCAAAGCTTCAAAATATCCTTTCAAAGTATATCAAACTGATTTTACTAATGCCATATAGAAAAAATAACACAGAAAAAAATATATAGAAAAGATTGCATTCATTGCATTGTCATATATAACTGAAATACAAAAACTATCACAGTGCAATTGTAAGAAGAAATATGTTAACCATTTCCTTTACTTTGTAAGAGAAATGATTGAAAAAGCCATATAAAAGTCTAATTTGGTTGCAGGATGAAACAAAATATCTAAAACACATTCATAAAACAAATGATAATTATTAAAAAACAATATATTTCAAATACAAAAACCAAAATAATAGTCAAAATTTAGAAACTTCAATAAACATTTGGCATCCTCAGAATTGAACTGGGTAGCATTTGCAAGCCAAAAATAGCAATTGATTTTAACACAAGTTTTTTTGATGCTATATTATTCTTCTAATGAAAATAACAATCAAATCCATAGAAAATTGTTCATTGGCATTGTTGTAAAAACAGCTGTATTATATGACCAGTGCTTTCTCCATTTGATGACAAAGTCAAGATGAGTGAAATATGCAAGAAACATTAAGTAAATTCCATCCTGCAAACCAGAATATGCCTGAAAACCTGGTCAGTCTAGCTGCAAGTTCATTTTGGACAATACTCAAGAAAATGAAAACATATGATTCTATTCTACTTTCTTGATAACTTTTGAGTTCCTCAACTTTGGTTGAAGTACGGAGGAAAGCCATAATCCATCCCCATACGCCTGTGTGCTGCTGCTACAGCAGATCAAGGGGGATATAACTTTCCTATATCAAAGGAAAGGAAAGTGAAGGTTTATAAAGCCGAGAGGAGGAAACTAGGGTTTGAAAGGAAAAATGATCCGATGACGGCAATGTTGTGCCTTTAAGACAAAACAAGCCAAAAGATTGAGGAGGTACAAATAACAAAATGTGGTTCCCATAGGAAATGGCTGCTAAAATGCAGATATCATGAGCAAGGATCGACAGAGCAAGGGGATAGAGAATGTTATGTTAAAAGAAACAGATTGTTGGAAAGAAGTTTGTGATAAACACAATCAAAATAACTACAATGCCCATTTTGGAACTTGGAGGGGAGGTGACTAATGGAGCATTACAAAGAAAAGGGGCTCATTGGCAGTTTTAGTTCTGACTGACCCTCTCTCCCAGATCTGCACAAAAGGATTATTCATACTTGGCAACCCATCTTGGAGGCCCCTATGGTTATTTACCCCTGCACTCAAGGCTTCTTTGTGATTCATCAGCTGATAGGAACAACATTTTAGAGCAAGGCCTTGATTTGGAACTCAGCTTCTCTAATCTGAAGCCACAGGTTCTAGGTTTCAAGTTTCAACCCATTTGTCAAAAGAATTAGGGTTTCTCCTATTTGAGTAGGACCCAGCCCCACCTCCGACCCTCCCTCCAAATTTTGAATGCATTCATTTTTGAAAAATATTGGAGATTCCTTGGAAAAATTTATTACTTTATCTCCAGAAATTTACAGGTGTATGCTTACAATTATTGCTAGGATCCTTGTTGCAATGGATATGAGCAATGGATTGCAAGAAAAACTTGGTCTTAAAGTATGAAAGAATATTTGGAAACAGCCAATAGATTATGAAAAATATTGTTTTCACTGCCAGAATTGCTTTCAGGTGGAACATAAAGCTGAAAATCACAGACAACCCAAAAAAATCTTCTGGGTGATCAACATGGTGGAAAGATCCAATCCCTCAACACCAGCTGTAGGTTGCTCATTAGATTCAGGCCCTGATAAGCGTGAAGCAAAACATAAAATTACAGAGGAAGGCAACAAGTAATTTGAGGAATGGCAGGCTAGTGTGGAAGAATGCATAGGGATGGAAGACAATTGAATAGAGCAGGAGAGGAATATGGTAGCAAAGTATAGTCAAAGAGCTGAGTTTCCAATGGGCATGGGAGATGAAAAGGCAGCAAGCGTGATAATGAATAGAGAAAAAAATTTGAATATTTTTGAGCTGACGTATTCCAACTTAGAAGAATGCTCAATAGATCCTGCAAATTCAGACCCCTACTATTCTGAAGAAGATTTTACTCCAGAGATAGGGAATAACAATGATTATGAGGTGTAAAGAGGAGCTGTGTCTCCCAAAACACAAAATGAATGGACTGCTGTGAAAATTCATAAAGCTAAGTCCAAAAGAAATGCCTATTTGAAAATGGTTTTGAGATTCCACCTAAAACATAGAAGTTAGTATGGATGCTTTGCAAAGGAGAGATTTAATGTAGTTCTTTCATTGTCTGGGAAGGGCTTCAACTTTAATCCAGAAAGGGTGTAGGAAAAGAAAATTACTGGTAGTAGTTTCAGCCCTTTAAATTGTTACAAATCTCACTTTATTATGCATTCTTTTAATGTACCGTGCTTTAAATTTCAAGGGCAGGTACCCCTACAGATTCCCCCACTACTTAATACTTTAAAAAAAAGCCATATTATGAAAAAATCCTCAGGAAAATGTATAGAATAGCTACTGTACAAAAAATTACTGAAATTTCAAATAATGTGTCCAATAAAGTTACTTAATATAGTATTTTCTGTTATCATGGCATTTCCTGTTATTCTAGATATATAATAGGAAACAAAATTCAGTACTTCCCGGAGGAGTTAACACCAAATACAGAAGGCAATTAATATCAAATTTCTTCTCAAATCTCAAATCTTTAAAAATAAGTACATCACATAAATGCATTCAACTTATGTTCCACAGCATTTAAGAGGGGGACAGCATGAAAAATGGAGATGTATTTCAAATATGGCTGTGATGGAAAGCCATATTTTGAGAATGCAGTAAATTAAAATTTTAAATACAAATAGGGTAAAATTTTAAATAATAAAATACAAAACATAGGAAATTATAACAACACATAAAAATTAATGTCTAAATCCAGCATTTGCTCGAATTGGAAACTTCTACAATGCAGGCAGTAAAATTCAATAATTGATTAAATCTTTAATGCAGCATAATCTAACACTACTGATGATTAGAAACACATGCAAGGCCAATACAACGCTAACATGTTTTACCATAAGGGTGACTCTATGTTAACTGCAATATTTGTAATCATGATTGGAATGTGAACCTCATCTAGGTACTCTTCACAACTAAGAGCAAAAAAAATAAACATCACAAATATCATGTTTGCAGATCACATGCATTGGGAGTATAGAGGTGACTGGGGTTCAATGAAAACAACAAAGGAACTCCAAAAGATGTAGTGTTGAAATATATTGTTGAGCAAGAGAAAGCAAACCAAAAAGCAACCAGTGTTAAAGCAAGCCATCCTTCGAAGAAAGGATCTCGATCCATGAAACCCCCTACACCGTCTTCTTATTTTCCACCTACAGAAATCCATCCATTTATGGACATCCCTCAAGAGAAAACCGTGCCCTCTTCAAATAAAAGATCTAAGGGACCGTTGGAAGCTTCATTTCAGAATGAGGCAAGAGAAATTGTTGATCAAGACATAGCAAGATGTGTTTATGCCAATGGATTGACATTCAACGTTGTTTGTTCACCATATTGGAAAAAAATGGTGAAATCTATTAATGAGGCTCCAAAGGGGTATAAGGGCCCAAGTTTTGAGGAGGTTTGTTGCACCTTATTGGAGAAAGAGGTGAAACATGTAGTAGACTCTTTGAATCCCATAAGGGATTCCTGGATCGAAATAGGGGTGACCATCATTTATGATGGATGGAAAGATGCAAAAATCACCCATTGATCAATGTTATTGCCATGTCCTCTAAAGGGGCAATGTTTTTGAGAGCAGTGAATTGTGAAGGACAGGTAAAGGATGGTCCATTTATTGCTATCATCCTTTGCCAAGCTATTGAAGAAGTGGTCCATCAAAAATTTGTGCAAGTTGTAACCGACAATGCCAAAATTTGTAGGGCTGCTGGGTTATTGGTTGAGAAGTATCCACACATTTTTTGGACACCTTGTGCTGTTCACTCCCTCAAGTTAATGCTATAAAAAGTTGGATCCAAAATTGAGTGGATCAAATAGGTGTATGTTGAGGGTGAAGACATCCAAATGTTTATCACCAACCACCATATGATACAAGGAATATTTAGACAATTCTCAAAATTGGAGTTATTGAAGGTAAGTTAATTCTCAATATTTTTAAATTTTAAATTTTCTTTTAATTTTAAATTTTGATTTTGTTAATTTAAATTATAGTTTAATTTTTATTTTGGCTTTCAAATAGGTTGTTGAGACCCATTTTGCCTCCAACATAATTGTGTTGAGATGGCTTATAAAGGTTCGTGAGACACTTTGTGCCATGGTAATCAGCCCTAATTGGACCATATGGAGGCAAACTAGCAGTGAAAGGGAAAATAGGGTCAAGCAAAGGATCCTAGACAATAGTTGGTGGATTGTGTTGAGTATCTCGTCAGTTTTACTGAGCGCATATTGAGTATGATCTATTACACTGACATGGATAAACCTCGTTTGGGCGAAGTATATGATGGTATGGACTCAATGATTGAGAAGATGAAATACATCATCAATGCAAAAGAGGAAGATCCTAAAGAAAAGTTCTTCAAAGAGCTATAGGAAATCATTGTTGATAGATGGAACAAACTGACCACTCTATTGCATCTTCTCGCTTTTGCATTGAGTTCCAAATATTATAGTCCTGAGATACTTTCTGCTTCATCAAGAGATGCTCCATAAAGGGATGCTGAAGTGGCTCAAGGGTACAAGGCAACACTTCGTAGACTCTTCAATGATCATGACCAACGTGATTGAGTGAGGGCTGAGTTCATGGCTTTTGCATGCTCTGGTAGTGTTCAGAATCTTCATGCTCTTCAAGACAAGTACAGGGTGGATGCTCACAGTTGGTGGTACTTCCATGGGCAAGAAAACAGGCACCTCCAACCTATTGCAATAAATTTGTTTATCCCAAGTAAGTTTTATATTTTGTAATTTTAATTTTAATTTATATTAATTAATAATTTTGTTTAGTTAAATTTTGTAACTCTTAACTATTTAATTTTGTAGTTCATCTTCTTTTAAGAGGAATTGGAGCACATACTCCTTCATCCACTTAATAAAACACAATAGGCTACATTCAAAAAAGGCAGAGGACTTGGTGTATGTGCATTCAAACTTGTGCCTCCTTACACACAAGGAAAGTTCCTACAAAGAAGGAGACACAAGGAGGTGGGATATTGAGCTAGAGTAGCTTGACTTGGATGCTTCCACAAGTCACTTAGCTGCACTTGATATTGATGATGACTATCAACCTGAAGCAGCTGCTGAGCATGAGAGTGGTAGTGTCAGTGCTAGTGGTAGTGTCAGTGCTAGTGGTAGTGCGTGTGTGTGTGCCACTGATGCTATTTGTGGTTCTACACAAAATGTAGCATCTAATGATGTTAATGATGTTGCTTTTTTTGATGACCTATATGATTCAAATTGATCAATGATCAATAATTATTAATGGCTGATTGTAAACACTTGACATTTTTATGTTTGAAGTTTGAACTTCAATTTATAGTTCTATATCATGACATTTGAGGATAAAGTGGTGGTGTATTTTTGCTATGTTATTTGACTATTAATATGGTGGTGTATTATGAACTTAATTACTGCTGCAAATATGTATATATTTCTAATTTTTATATGTTTTTGTATTATTGAACCCAAAACGAACCCAACCCCAAAAACAATTTTTCCCAAACCAGCGAACTGGGTTCTTGAACCCAAACCTAAACTCAAAACCGAACAGGTAACTTAGGTTTAATTTCAAGTTAACTCATTGTTTTGTGACACTTCATTTCATTTCAAACACTTCTTTCTGGTTCATACAATTTGACACTTCTCCTATTTGTTCTTCATTCTTGTTTCATTTCCATTTGTATCTATTGTCCTAGCACACTTCAATCTTTAAACATCCTTTGTTGCATTCAATTGTCTTCATAACCTTCGTTTCTTGCATATATCTCTACATACCTTTTTTGGTAGGTTTTGGTTCATAGTTAGGCCTTTTGCACCTCCCTTTTCATGTTGCATAGTTTGCATTGGTAGATACACACTTGTCCTTACTGTTCCATCCTTATACATTGCTTATTCTATCTTAGAGCTTGCAATTTTCAAGCATACACTTGTCATCAATCACCTCTCTCTTCTTCAATTGCTTAAAATATCCTGGATAATTCATTTTCCATTCTTGCCAGTTTTGTTCATTATATTTATCACCGTCACATTGGATATTATATTGTTGTTTCAAGAAGCTTCAGGAAAAAACTATGATTGATCTCTTTTCCAGAAGCTAATTCAAACAATCTCATGGGCTGTGAAAACTGATGCTTATATTGTTGCTTGGCAGTTTTAACAACTCTTGCTTTCTTTTACGTTCACTGATCACTCGTGCTTGCAGAAGTACATTTCATTTCCATCATTCATAATAACTTGAATTAATCTTGTTCCAACTTTATTCTCACATATCTATCATAAGTTTCTTTTCCATTTTTAGATCAGCAAAAAAATTCAAAAAGAAAAAAAACAGCATAAGGAAGAAAATGATTTCAAGCTTTCTCAAATAATTTCCTCTTTACAGTTAAATGATAAGAAAACAACATAAATTTCCCTTTTGATAATATGAACTAAGTGACAACACACATTCCTTTTTCTTGTAGACAATATTAAATTCTAAAACCTGCATAACTTCATGATGTTAAGTTTGCATAAAACCAGGTTCACAAATATCTCATTTTAAATTTTTGATTCACAGTTCTTAATTAATTGCAAAGTTAATTTTCGCAATGAAAAGGAAAAAATCCTTACTGTCTCTAGATCCCAAACCTTGAACACTCGATTGTCAGTAGTGATCATCTTTGGTCTAGTGGAATTTAAAGTCTCATGCCACTTGATATCCAAAATAGGACTACCATACCTGTAAGTCATAGCAAAAAGATAAAGATGGAAAACTAACATCCTACAAGTGTCAATGTATTGAAAAACAATCAGCTTGCATATAGGGGTTTATCTGTACATCCTTTTTACAAATTACAATTTATGTCATCTGAAAGTGCATCCCTTATGAATGCAGTAAGAAAACCTACATGTGATCTTTAACTTGAAGAGGATGTGATGAACACAAGTCATATAACAGAACTTACATAGACAATGGCTACTTTTACACATCAAATTACATAAATATTCAGATTACCCTCACTTTGACATCAGAAAAGTAACATATCCAAAAAAACATTTTTTATCGAAATGCATGATCCTATCATTTTCAAACAACAAAAGATCAAATTATAGAAAATTGGCAAATGGTATCACCAGATTAATATAAAAATGGTGCAATAATGATAATTGTAAAACATCATATAGAGTGTGGAGGTTTCGGTGTGGAGGTATGGCAGAGGTCCCCAAAAGTTTGGTGCTTGCTAGGCCAAAGCCTTCTCAGAATTTTTCGGCTGCCATGCATGCACAAAAGGTGGATTTGTCCTTTGTGGGAGAGAGCTCTAAGCTCAAAAAAGTGAACGGATGCTTGCCACGGAGTCAAGATCGCCCTGTTCTGGTTATCTCTCCTGAATCGGTTCAGGAGGACATAGCTTATTGGAGCCAACATGTTTTGATCTGTAAGTTCTTGGGTATTCGTGTCCCTCTCTCGGCTTTAGAGGCTTGGATCCGTCGGACCTGACAGGTTGAAGGTGATTTCGATCTTTTGGTGGCTGCAAATAGTTACTTCTTGGTGGATTTTTCGTGCATCTCAGATCGTAATCGTGTTTTTGAGGGAGGGCTGTATTTTTACAATCATGTTGGCTTGTTCATTAAGCCTTGGCATGGAGGTTTTAATGCAATTGAGGATCTTCCTACACGGGTTCTTGTGTGGGTCTGTCTTCCATGGCTGCCATTGGAGTTTTGGAGGGAAGATATTTTGCACCAGATTATTGCCTTGTTGGGGAAGCCGGCTGCCATTGCTCAGAGTACTTTGGATAAAAAGGTATTCTCTTATGCTCGCATTTGTGTTGAAATTGATTTAAATAACCCTTTGCCGGATTCTCTGGAAATTTGTTTGGGCTCTGCCTCGTGGATTCAACCGCTTGATTATGAATCCCTTCCTTTTCGTTGCCGTTTTTGTCATGAGTATGGACACCTTCAGCGCCAGTGTCCTCGAGCACCTAAAGCTTCAGGGGCATCCTCTTCCCCTTCTTCTGGGCCTTCAGTGGAGAAGGGGGATAAAGGTAAGGCGTCTGTGGTTGAGGGCGGGCCTGATAAGGATGGCTTTATCCCTGTTAAGCAAAGAAATAGAGGGAGGGGTCAAAAGAGGGCCTATAAGGATAGACAGAGTGAGCAGGGTTTCAATCGGTTTGAGGTCCTGGATAATCAGTCTTTGGAGGAAGGGATTCCTGTTGAGCTTTCTTCTGGGGCCACTGGTATGGATGTAGGGATGGATACAGGGCTGGAGCAAGCAATTGTTATTCAGAATATTTCTCCGGCATTGGAGTAGGGGATGTCAGAGCTTCCTAGGGCCTCTGCAGATGTGGAAGATGATATTGTATTAGCAGATTTAGCTAAGGCAGTTTTTTCTTCAGGTAAAGGTCGGGAATCGTCTCCTGCTTTGGGGGTGCTGCAACGCCCTCTCAAGAAGGGGCATTTTGAAATTTCTTCGGAAGATGGATGTAAGAAGGATGCGGACAAGCTTAAATCTACTGGGGATCTGTTGGTTGAATCTAGTGCTATTAAGACCCTTGAGGCCCACTTCTCTCAACCTTCCTCATGATTATTCTCTCATGGAATGCAAGGGGGTTGAATAGCACCTCCCGTCAAAAGGCTATTCAAGATTTGATTGTTGTTCATTCTCTTGATATCTTTTGTGTTCAGGAAACTAAGCTTCAAGTGGACCTCATGCTTCATCATGCCCCTCGTATTTGGTTTTCTAGCTAGTGTTAGTGTATTGGGTCTAGGGGAACCTCTGGGGTCTGGCTCTTTTTTGGGATCCTCATAAGGTTGTTCCTCGGTGGATTTCAAGCATGTCTGCTATTTCTGTGGTGGCTTCGATTTTGGAATCTGGTGAGACTATTTTGGTTAGTAATGTTTATGCCCCGATTGACATCCGTGGTAAGATCCAGCTTTGGGCTCATATCAAGTATGTTAGGTCCTGTGCTCCCTTTTTGCCTTGGATCTTAGCTGGTGATTTCAATGTTGCGTTGAGTTTGGAGGAGAAAAGGGGAGGGCTGCCTAGACTTGGTCCTGCTTCAGATCTGTTTCGGACTAATGTGGACTCTCTTGCTCTGATGGATGTAAAACCCTCTAATGGCATATTCACTTGGAATAATAGATGGAGTGGGCCTGAAGCGATTGCCCAGCGGCTTGACCGTTTTCTTGTTTCTTGCTCTTGGGTTAGAGGTAGCATGGTCATTTGCTCTGAGATTCTTGACTGGTGTGGCTCTGATCATTGGCCAATTAAGTTTTCGACTTCTGCTTTTCCAAATCCTAAGAATCCTCCTTTCAAATTCTAGCTTATGTGGTTGCGTGATCCGTCTTTGGGTGATCTGGTGGCTCAGTGGTGGTGAGATGGTGCCCCTGCGTATGGCACTGCTATGTATTCCCTGGTTAAGAAGTTGCAATTTGTGAAGTTTCATCTTAAGCGATGGAATAGGTTGTGTTTTGGTAATTTTCAGGCTAGGAAAAGGGAAGCGTTGGATCGCCTTGCTGTTATTACTCGCCAGATTCGGGATTTGGGCTTCTCGGAGGCTCTTGGGCATGCTGAATCCCAGGCTCTCAAATTGGTGGAGTGGGAGCTTCGTGAGGAGATTTTCTGGAAACAAAAGGCTCGGATTGATTGGCTTCAAGAGGGAGATAGGAATACAAATTTTTTCCATCATTCTGTGCAAGCTCGTCTAAATAAGTGTTTTATTTCTTCTCTTGTTAACTCTAAGGGTATTTTGATCTCTGCTCAACATGCTTTGTCTAGAGAGGCTCGTCAGTTCTACTCTAATCTGTTTACTGAGGATTCTTTACCTGTTGAGGCTGATGAAAATAGGGTCCTTGATTGCATTCCCTCTTTAATTTCTAATGAGTTGAATGCTTCTCTTATTCGCCTAGTGACTTTGTCAGAAGTGGAGGAGGTGGTGTTTGGGATGAACAAGGGGAAAGCACTTGGCCCTGATGGTTTCCCTGTTGAGTTTTTCCAAGAGTTTGGGATATTGTGAAACTGGATTTGTTGGAGGTGGTTCGAGAGTCTCTTCATAGTAAGCAGATGCTCCATGCCCTGAATGCTACTTTTCTGGTTCTCATTCTTAAGAAGGAAGGTGCTACCAAACTGGATCTCTTTAGACCTATTGCACTTTGTAACGTGGTGTATAAGATTATTACGAAGTTGATTGCTGAGAGGCTTAAATCTTATTTGCCTGTGATCATTTCTGAAGAGCAAGGTGGCTTTGTGGCTAGCCATCAAATTCTGGATGGGGTGGTGATTGCGTCTGAAGCCATTCATTCCATGGCCACCTCTAAGGAAAGGTCTATGTTTATCAAGTTGGATATGGCCAAAGCCTATGACAGAGTTAAATGGAGTTTTCTTCAAAAGATTTTGTTGGCCTTTGGTTTTTCCTCTAAGTGGGTGAGCTGGATTTTGAGTTGTGTAACTTCTTCCTCCTTTTTGGTTATTGTGAATGGGGAACCTTCTGAGCTTTTTGGGGCTACTAGGGGCCTTCATCAGGGAGACCCGCTCTCTCCTTATTTGTTTATTATTTTGGCTAAGGGGCTTGGCCGTCTTCTTAATTCTCAAGTTTCACATGGTTTGATTCATGGCTGGCGGTAGGGGATGGGCTTGCCTACGCTTTCTCATCTCCAATTTGTGGATGATACCTCTCTTATGGGACTGGCTCATATTAGGGAGGCTGATTCCTTCAGGAAATCTTTGGACATCTACCTTGCGGCTTCGGGCCAGAGAATCAATGAGCAGAAGTCTTCTATATTCTTCTTTAATACTCCTCTTACTATCCAGTGTCGGATTGCAGCTATTCTGCGGTTTCAAATTGGATCTCTTCCCTTTGTCTACTTGGGTATTCCTCTTGCTGTTGGTCGTCAGCCCAAGTCCTCCTGGCAGCTATTGCTTGATAAGCTGAGGCGGAAGGTTACTCATTGGACTCATCGTTGGTTGTCTACTGCTGCTAGAGTGACTCTTCTCAAGTCGGTTATCCAGGCCCTTCCCATCTACAGGTGCTTAGTTCAAGCGGCTCTTATGTATTTCCTTAAGGAATTTGATGCTCTTTCTCGTCAATTTCTTTGGAGTGGTAATTTGTTGTCTTCAAAATGGAGCCTGGTCAAGTGGGAATCGGTGTGTAGACCAAAGCAGGAGGGTGGTCTTGGTTTACTCTCTGCTATTTTGAATGGGAAAGCTCCTGCTGCCAAGCTTTATTGGTGCTGGTGTACCAATTAGCACCAGTTATGGGCTCGTATTCTCAACCATAAATATCTTCGGGATGTTGCTTCTTTTGAGGTTCCTCGCTATCCTCTGGAAGGGAGTGGTTCTATGATTTGGCATACTTTGAAAGTGGGGGTGCAGTTGATTAAGTGTGCTCTTTTTTGGATCTGTCATTCGGGATCATAGGCTCTTTTTTGGTCAAATTCTTGGGATGGTCACCCTCCTATTCTCTCTTCTTTTCCTCATCTCCAGTCCCTTTCTGATGTTTTTATTGCAGCTGGCTGGGATACTGTGGAGCATTATAAGATGGTGCAACATGGTAGATTGGTTGTCAGTTTTCGCTGGAAGCATCCTTCTGAGTGGCCACCTGGAGGGTCTGTGGGAGATAGGCTTGAGCTTTCCCATCTTCTGGCTTCCCGTGCTTGTAATTCTTTGGGAGGCCCTGATGTCTTGGCTTGGGATGGTTCTGACTTGTCTGGAAAGTTCTTTGTAGCCGTTGGTTATAGATAGGTTGGTAGGCAGGTGTTTGGGAACATTGAGGTCCCTTGGTGGAAGCAAGTTTGGCACAAGTTGGCTTGGCCCAAGTGCAACTTCTTTATGTGGTTAGTGGCTCAAAACCGGTGTCTTACTTGGGATAATTTATGTAAGCGTGGTTTCCAAGGCCTCTCTATGTGTGTTTTGTGTCGTGGTTGTGAAGAGAGTGTCTCTCATCTCTTCTTCCAATGTTCCTATGCCAGGGAGATTTGGCATTTTTGGTGGGGGGTGTGGAATACAGCCTGCTGGCATGCTTCCTCTTTGGTGGAGTTTGGGGAATGGTGGGGCAGGGCCCCTGTTTCTACTCCCTTTCTGTAGGCTGCTTGGGCTCTTGGGCCTTCCTTTATTATCTGGAACCTGTGGTTGGAGAGGAATAGGCGGATTTTCCAGGATTCGTTGTTGTTGGCTCCTCACCTTTGGAGGAAAATTCTTCACTCATTAGGAGAAACTATTGCGGCTAAGTGTGATATGACTATGCTGGTGGACCCTCATGAGGTTGGTTTCTATAATCATCTTCATCTTCCTCATCCGCAACGCCAGCTCATGCGCAATAGATGTAGGCATCCTACCCCGAAGGTGAATAGGGAGGGAAGATGGACCCCTCCTCCTCTTGGAGTCCTAAAAATCAACTCGGATGGTTCTTCTCGTGGAAATCCTGGTCATGCTGGCATTGGGGGGGTGGGCCGGGATAGCTTTGGAGATGTTCAATTTATTTTCTCGGTGTATAAGGGTATTCATACGAATAATCTTATGGAGGCTCAGGCCATTTTATTGGCTGTGGAGCGGGGTAGTCAATTGGGATGGCGTAGGATCATATGTGAGTCTGACTCCCAGGTCGTGGTGAACTTACTGAAAAGACAATATTTGGATAATGTGAGCTGGCAGCTAGCTTTGATTGTGGAACAAATTCTCACTCTTTCTGCCTCTCTGGAGGATATTACTTTCAATCATATTCCTCGTGAATGGAATGGTGTTGCTGATTGCTTGGCGAAATGGGCTTCTGATCATATTCATGATTGGAATTTGGTGGATCGGGGTCAACTCCCCCCGGATTTGTCTCATCAATTGGATCACTTGGTTGATATTGATAGGGCCATTTAATGCCCTTGCTTTGTAACTTTTCCTTGATTTAATAAATTTTTTACCCCTTGATGTTAAAAACATCATATAGAGTGTAATAAATCCCTATTAGCATGTCTTCTATATTGTTGCCTCTCCATGCATAAAGAATAATTCTACCAATAGTAAAAAGAAAAAAAAATAACTTTGTCCATTATTTTTCTTGTCTTAGCAATGAAACTAGATTTATTATAACCTAGGGGTCAACCTATAACAGTAAAGGTCTCTATTTGTCCTTCTCTACTAGAGGCAATGGAGTGGAGAAAGCAATTTTGCAATGTTATTGATTTGTTTCCCCATACTTTGATGGTAGTAGATAACAACTCTTCCGTTGCAATCTATGACAATTGCTGCTATTCCTGGGTTGCCTTTTGCTTCCCTGTCAAAATTGAGCTTCACATGTCCTTGAGGTGGCAGAGTCCCAAAATTTTGTCTTTTAACCATGAACCTACACATTCTCTAATGCAATGGAATATTTCACAAGGGAAATTTGAAGATCATTCAGCTAATGCAAAATTTTGCACCCCTCCTTTCCAAATGAAGGATGAAGGTACCTATCGACATTCAAAGGTCTCTATGCAAGTGACCTAGAAAGGTATAATATCACTGAGGTTTGGTCCTACTAACTCTGGTATCTTTAGATTATTAAGGGCCGCCTATTTTCTCTAATTTGAGTTGCTTAGTGCATTTGATCTTAGCTTTTTCGGATTCGCCTCCAGGTGTTGTTGAGATGTGAAAACTTTTGTTGTGGTTTCCCTTGCCAAACAATGAAGATGCGATTAGTGCTGACTTTTATCAGTTTTTTGGTTATGATCTTTATTGCAGTGCACTATCAGATTGATCTCAGCGAAAATGCTTGTTGACATCTCAAATTTTATTGATCTTGGCCCACTTGGAGTGATAAGGTATCCTCTGCTTGATTCGTTTTAGTTTAGCTTGCTCATCATTGGTCTTTTGATGTATTTTATTGTTGATTCATTTCTTTCTTGGTGTTGGAGTCTTAACAAATAAGAGGGCCATCTTGTATGTGCATATGGTGTTGAATTTCAAAACTTAAAAAATTATAGTGTAAAGACCCCTTTACTACATCATTAGAAAACACCATTATCCATCAAAAAAATGTTAGAAACATAGGGCATGGTTAGGAAACTTCACAAATATGTTTAGAAATGTATCTAATTTCAAAGGACTAAGGGGTTTTGTGATGTTATGAAATTTGAAACTTTTTAAGTGTTTAAGAATTTTGAAAAATGAAATGATGAATTAGATTGAGAGTTTAATAGTGATCAAGCAAGGTGAAGTGTTGTTGTGGTACCTACTTTCTATGCAGGTATTTGGCAATTACTGTTATTTCCCTAGCATTAGATGGGGTTTGTTAACCCTCCTCTTTCCAAATCCATTCATTGTTTTGCAAAGCTATCATTCCTCCATTTGGCTTTTCTCTGCAAAAAAATTGTGGAAATAATGAGACTACTAGTTAAAAGGTAAATCATTAAGCACTCTAGCATTTGCATGCATTGCCATTTTAGTATTTACATTATTTGCAAAATCAGTTCCACTTGTTTTGAGTTTGAAGCATTGTGAAGGTGATATTTTGTTCAATTGATGCATTTTTAAGTAGAAGTGTTGAGGAGATTAAGTGCTTTCTTGGACAGCCCACACACAAGCTTGAGGAGGTATTTTGATTGAGTTTTAAAAAATAAAATAAAAGGATATTAAACCCATTCCATATAAGCCATTGTCTTCAATTTTAACATTTCCCATTATGTGTTTAATGGCTGTCTACAATTCATCCTTGAATGGAAAATTGATTTGTAATTAGTATGAATATCCTAGTACATAATTCATCAAGATTAATCTTGCTTATTCTCAAGATGCTTGTATAGAACAGGTTGTTGTTCCTTATGCAAAATGCAGGAAAAACATTCATCATGTCTTAAATGTGATATTAATTGCAAGTCACATAAAGAAAGAATATATCAGCAAAACATAAGTTTGAACACACACAAAAATGAGTAAACAACAACAATTGACATGGACAAATCTAAAATGAGGAAAAACTCCAGAAATAGGGAGGAATCGCCTCCTCATGCCATTATCCTATGACCTATTACAAAGGACTCTTTTTTGCTTAAGGCATTCGTGGACATCTCTTGCACATATAACATGTCCAAACACCTTACATGCTCTTAATACTACTCTCAATACTTCTCAATTGCATTTAAACTCCTCTAGGCCTATTAACACAAGTACAATTCAACCAACACCATTAATAAAACATAACAATGGCTTCCTTTGGAGGTCTTATAGCATAAAAGTTACAAGAAAATTTTGAAGAGATGACCAAGCATCTCCAATTCTTGAAAAAACAGAATTCCAAATGTCTCAACTTCCTTTGACTCCACAGGCTCTGATATTTTGTTGAATATTTGATGGTTATGGCCCCAACTAAAGTGATAAGTTGTGCCTCATGACATGTTCAGCCAAAATCAAATGAGTAACACTACCCTACAACTTGAAGAGGTCATAACTTCTAAATACAAACTAGAAATGAAATACTTATTTGTTTATAAGTGCTATTTTTTCAAGAGGAATCCAAATATATAAAAATATTTCACTCAAGATATCCTTCTTATTCTTTTTGGGATGTCTTCTTGCCTAATTAAGTCTTTAGAGCTCTTCAACATGGGAAATTCTCCATGAGAACCATTAAGTGAATATGTTAGCCAATTTCACTAACTTACCTAATCCATTTGGATTACACATCCCAGATTAGGATTAGGAAACAATTCCCTCACCTTGTATATTGGATTCCACTTGGTCATGCATGTGTTTTCCTCTTTCAGATCAACCTGCCATGCCCCCTAAAACTATTGCCACAACCTTTCCATTTCCTTATGATCTTGATTAGTAGCTAAACTACAAGTCTCACATTCAAAACTCTGCTTATCTCTCAAAAAATGTGAAGCAAATTTATCACCAACATTTATCCACCTCTTTGCTTGATGTGTTTACCTAGGAGATCCCCAATTTTCCTTCATATGCATTGATGATGAAGTTATTTCCATCTTTAATGAACCCCTATATATTGTCCCTTCTCCAATAAATATCATGTATGGACTGCCAAACATTATACATATTCTTCATGAGGAATCACATCTACAATAACCCCGTCAATGAAAAGCTGATTAACACAAAACTTAACTCTGCATTGTTTAGTAATAGACAATTTACTCCTTATTTTACACAACCCAACTCATCTAGTTTGGGTTGTGGACATGTTTGAATCCAAGCTTCTCCACCTACTCAAAAATAAAATTAGCTTGAGAACAAGAACCAAAGGGAGAAGCTAATATTGTCCTCATCTTAATTTTGACATGAAAAGGTTTGGTATGCTTACTTCATCTTGCCCTTTGTTCTACCTAAACAAACCTTTTTATGAAGGGTGGTACAAGCAAGCCTTTCATCCACGTTAAAACTACACTTATGTTCTTTTGAAATAATCCATGGCCTTCTTTTGCTTCTTTTTCCATTTTGTAATCTTCCATGGATGCAATTCTAGATGCAGTTTCCAACATGTTTCATCTATGTGACCATCAACATCACACAAAATACAATATTTAGTGAGCTTAGTAGTATTCACAACATTATTATTACCTTTCCCTTTGTCTTTGGCCTTTGGTTCACCTTGTTTTCCTTGTGACTTTTAAGCGGGGGGATGAGTCAGTTCCTTGTCCATCTCTGTGTAGTAAGCACGATAACATGCCTCATCTACATATTTAATCTTTGAGAAAATTGGAAACCTCATTAGATGGCATTGAATCTCACCTATTTACCTCATAAAGATGTAATCATCTTACACATCCTTGTTTCATTTAGATGACCCTTCTATGAAATTCGCTTTTGTACTATTGTACACTTTGGCCTTATTTTTTAATGTAATATTGCCAATCAATGGACCTTTCCTCTTTACACCATATGAGGCAAAATTTCTTTTTGATTAGTCTATAAGATTCATCACAAGAACAAATTGTGCTAAATTTCTTAAAGCCAATGAATGAGCGTAGAGAACCCAAAGGAAGAGCATGCTTGGTTAGTCTTAATCTAGCAAAAGAAATTTCTTGTTCTTCACTAACATCATGCACACAAGAATATAACTTAGCTTGTGCCAACTAATGGTCAAGCTTGTCAGCATCTACCTCTCCTTCATAAAGGTGAAACTCGATCTTTGTCTCCACTTTGAATAGAGGGATTGTGGGAAGGTTTTGCTCACCATGTGACTTAACCTTTTCATGAGTGGAAACACTACTCTCTTTTTCTTTAAGACTCTTTACATTCACCCCCATTTTTTCACAAGTGACTCCATAATGCTCTCTAGCTTCCCTATAGAGCAAGATATGCTTGCAACATCTTCTAACTTTACAAATATCCAGATTCTATATCTTTCTGCAAAGGAATCAACTCTAATTTCTCACTTGTAAAATTGATCTAGTAATAGGCAGAAATCTACAAATCTAATCACGCAAACAAAACAACTAAATCCAAAAAAAATGTTCTAATATCAATCTGATCTGTAATTATTGTGTATATCAATACATAATTCTTCCACTGGAATCCTATTTATTCTCAATGTGTTTTGATTGACTAAATTTATGTTCCTTATGCAGAAAAATTGGTCCTTGCATATTGAATATGATATTGTTAAGTGCAAGTAATATAAAAGATCAACTAAGTATGAGAGCGAGAACACACATAAAAATGAAAGACAACAATAATCGACCTAGAGAAATCCAAAATGAGAGAAAATCCTAGAAGGAATAGGGATCTACTCCTTGTGCCAATATCTTCTTGAGATAATCCAAATGTCTACTGTATACTTGTTGGTCTCTTGCACATAAAACATGTCCAAACACCTTACAAGCTCTTAATACTACATTCAACACTTTCCAATGACACTTCAACTCTCAAATAATCCTACAGTGAAGAAACACGGATATAATTCATCATATTACCACTAACAGAACATTACAATGGCCTCCTTTGCCTTCCTTTGGAGGTATTATAGAATAATTGAATAAGAGATACTAGAAAGCAATGTTTCCTAGTGATGCATCTCTAGGGGTCTGGCTGACATCGAAGATGTCTCCAGGACTTGGGAACTTGGAGGGGATGTCCCCTTTTTCCAAGATTGGACAACATGCTCAATTGATGCACAAACCTTTTTAAAAGGTAATTGTTTAAGGGAAAATCACCTAAAAAACCCCCAAAAAAGCTAAAAGATGAAGGATCACTATTGCAAATTGAACATATTATCCTTACTTATTAAAATGTTCAACTTTTTTTAGTTTGTTTAAGTTATTTTGACAGCTGTCACTTGTTGTCACCAAAATTTGGTAAAATTTTGGCTATCCCTGAAACCATGTACCCATATCCTAGTAACTTGGAGAAACACTACAAGAAAGCTTCAAAGTGAAGCTCAAGCATCTCCAAATCTTGAAACAACAAAATTGTAAAAGGCTTGTTTTGTATCCTACAAGATCTACCATCCTATAGATATGGGACGACTTCAGTCCAAACCAAAATGTAAAGGTGTGCCTTGTTAGTTGGAATTTTTAATCTTGTCTAAAGACCTTCTAATGAATTTTGGGTTAAGTGCCTGGTTTAGGTTGGCCTGCATTGGATATGTATAATGATGGGTATATATACACATTCAAACCTATTGTTTAATTATTGAAATCATTCATTTATAAAGTACTAGAGCCTATGGAAGTACCGCATGTTTTTTTCTCTTTTTCTCATTGTTATTGTCTTGTAAAAGCTTAGTCACTTCTTTCTACAAGTTTATACACACTTATTTCTATGTGGTATCAAAGCAAGTGGGACTTTCTTTCAAGGCATCTAGTTAGCGTTTTCTACGAAAACCCTAATTTTCAACATTGGCACATATCCTACAAAATTTGTAGCGATTTTTTCACAAAAGCTGGGATCCACATAAGGGAACTGCAGTCCAAATTTCAGATTTTTGTGATTGCTTTTAACCAAGTTATTACAATTTTAGGTTTTCTCATAAATCCATTCTACAAGCGACAATTTTGGAATTTATTTGATTCCTTACATTTTGAAAAGCTAAGGAAACTTCATTTGGGATATATGTTCTTTGAGTTTTTGGATTTGAGGCCAACTAGCCGACTTCATTCTGAAATTGTCAAGCAAAGGTTGGTCAAAACTGCATACTCCCACATGCCCTGGCCTAATATTGCAAATAAGATCATCAAAGATATAAATTCCAAGGACCATATCACCAACAAGAAGAAACACAAACAGTAGATAAGCATATTAATCTCCACAAGTGACCAAAAGTAGGTCAGTGGGACTCAAGAATGCATCAGTTTTCAAAATAAAGATATCAAGCTCAGGGTACTTCCCGACAAGCAAAGAAACAAGGTGTGTATCTCGTTTTCAAGGATAAATGTTAATAATTGTCAAAGATTTGGCCATAGGAATATATATTGTCGTTATCAGACTCAAGATCTCTAATCACATGTTAGGAAAGAAGGGAGGAATAAATTCCTCTTCCCACAAAGGTTATGTTGCTTCCCATCTTACTCTTTAGGCTTCTTCCACTTCTCGGTCCATTGCATTGGTTGCTAAGGGAGACCTATCAGCACTCTCTAGCATCACCGATTGGGTCATGTCAACTGTGAGACAACGCACCACATGGTAAATAAAAGAATGGTCTACAGATTTTCCCTATATGCCTTCCTAGTGGTGTCAAAGGATCTCTCTATCTTTGGTATTTGATCAGCCTTCAAGAGTCTCATTCAAGGAGGGATGGTAAAGTTCCACCACAATATAAGACTATGATTGACCAACTTAAATAAGGCACTTAACCTAAAATTTACTAAAATTGCCAAGTTGGCCTCCCTTGGATATATGTATTGATGTGTATGCATACGCATCCAAACCTCTTGTTTAATCATTGAATTCATTGATTTATAAAGTGTTAAATCCTACAAGAACTATCACATGTTTTTTATTTTATTTATTTTATTGAGGAAATGCAATAAAAAATTACAAAGAGCAGTTGAACAAACTACAGAGAGAAATTATACAAAGTCCAATACGATGAGCTGTACCCTTTTTTGATTTTTCTCATTGTCATCGTCTTATTAGAACTTAAATTCTTCACTCCTAAGGTGCATATAATCTAATTTCCACATAGTCCACATCATGATGTTTTCAGCCCCAACCAAAACTGTCACTGATACAATATACTGCAACTTGCTGAGATAATATCTTCCATATACAGACTCAAAATGAGTTGTCACTGTCTTTTAAGTACAATATTTTTTTATAGGAATCCAAATATATGTAAAAATAATCCACTTCAGACATCTTCCTTATTCTATCTCAGATGTTTTTATCCCACTTGAATCTTAAGAGAGTCTGACATCGTGGAATCTTCATGAGAGCTGTATAGTGATTATGTTGGCTGACTTGACTAACTTAAATGGTCTATTTTGGATGTGAGCTTAAATTTAGTAGCCAAATAAACCAAAATGTTGGGCAAATATTTGCTTTCAATGGAAATCAGCATTACTTTCTGTGATGGTTTCGAGATTCAAAGTCATGAACTGTCTTTCCTAAGCTCCTCTACATTAATGTTATTTGAAATTTATGAGTGTTTTGTTCCAAGGAAACAATAACAAAAATAAAAGGCATGGCTGCCATTGTTGCCTATTCAATAAATTAAAATAATTTTTTGCTTTGCAGGTTTAAATTGCTTGTCATTCCATTTTCTGTGGCACTTTCTGGGCGTTTAAAGAGGAAGAAGTACTAACTGGCCGGTTGATTCCTCTTTTCAGATCTCAGTATAAGCATGCATTCTGTGGGGCAGCTGTTTTTTAATACCCTTTAGCAATGAGAAACGAGTATAGCACATAGATGAATATGATTTCATTTTAAAACACACAGAAATATGTTAATATGTTGCCTATTCACTCCTGTCTTTTGTTTTAAAATGACCCTTGCTTGCCCATTTATATGCAGAAAGCATAACAAGTAGGTCGAGATAGATTTTGAACGGCAAAAGAGACAAGATTGCTGTTCCGTTTGTCTTTTTTAAAGAGGATTTTAAGCTGGCCATATTTTGTTTAAAGATTAAATCGTGATGGGCTTTAATTTTTGTTCCTTGGGATGAGAGAAAATATTTGGGGTTTGCATGTTTTTTTTATCACTCTATTTTGGTGGAACTGGAGTTTTGTGTAAAATAAAATTGCAGTCATGCTTAATCAGTTTGCCTCTAATCCAAATAGTGACTGCAGTAATTTTTCTGATGGATTTTGACAGCATTGAATTTTGAAATCTTATATTTTGGCCTCAATTTCAATGATTTATTGTATGCGTCATTCTGCTACAATTGTACTTTGAGGATCCTAAATCAGTAAGTATTAAGGAAATTTTCCTACTAGGCTTCAAATTAGGAATAAATTTTGAATACAAACATGAGCTTTTGCGTTGTTCATCTTTCAAATCAGATGCGACGATACTGCTTTTGAGCCTGTGCATTTTAAAAATTATGAAGATGGACTACAAAGGCGAGATTATATCTTTTACTCCTGCTTACTACATGGATTATAAGATCCACAGAAATGTTCATTTATCTGCTATCTCATTGTATTTCCACACTAAAAATAGAAGACAGTTTTAAATTTTTCCGGTTGATAAGATATTTAGTTTGGAAAGTGGGAAAATATTAAGAATACTTGTGTAAATTTGGGAAAAGACGTGATTATTTTCATTTTGCAAACATAATTCAGTTTTCTTGCAAGATACATGGTTATCTCTTAGAAATGTTTCTGCAATTCCACAGAATGATATTTAAATAGAAATTCAGTTTTATAATGGATAAAATGCAAAGTTGAAAAAGAATATGGAAGTGTGTGTTGAAAAAAACAGGAGTGCATGTTGAGATAACAAGTTTCGCCATATGGTTTCTAATTTAAAACAGGTATTAATTATTTTCAATTTTGTTTATAGAATTCTTAAGTGTGATATAGGTGTTCTATTGTTTTCTTATATGTTTGCATTTAAAGCATGGGGCAAACCATCACTTCTATGTGCAAACTTGGGGACACTTCATCAAGATTAGCTTATGCGGCAATAGTTTAGGCTAAGTTTTAAACGCTTAAAGTATTTGAAGTACATTTTCCTATTTCAAATACATATAGGCAACATTTTAGTTTAAAGCAGAGATAGGCCCCAAGCAAGCTGTCAATGTGGAGTTAGCTATGGCAATCAATTTTATCACGTTAGAAATTGAATTAAGCCTAAGTTTATTTATTTTTATAAACTAGCTTAATTAAATGACAGGTCACTCAAGTTACAAGATAACTTGAACTTTCTTAAGTTTCCCAATTCATTTGGAAGTTATAACCCAATAAGATTATAACTAACTCCTAACCGCATGGAAAGGGTATAAAAGGAACTTTAATACTCAACTTCAAATCAGAGAAAGAATTGACCAGATCGCTGAGTTCTGATATTACAAAATTCTAATTTTGGCCCACATAAAGATACTATTATTAATAGAGGTATTTCAAATTAGTTGGCAACTGAGAAAACAAATGCCAAGGGTATGGGCATTGAAGAAACAAGTGTAGAATAGATTCAGAAGCTTGTTGGCAGCTGAGACCTTGTGAGCCCTGTACATCCTTTCTCTGTAAATCATCCAGTACAAGCCACATAAAAAATATTTTGGCCATGATTATCCTCCATAGCTTTCACCAAATTTTGTCAGTTGTATTGATAAGAGCTTTCTCCAGTTTTGGCATCTGCACATGCTATTTTATCAACTTTGCAAATAGAGCAAAGGTTGGGTATTAAGTTCAGCCACCAAGGCATTTGATTCTGAATTTGGTGCCCCACCTATCCTCTTATTTCAGTTCTTCATTTGAAAATTAGATCACTTTGCAAATGGATATATTCCACAATATAATGGTGACATGTTGCTTGACAATGTCCCTGTTGGCTTCCTCTTCAACCAGTACTACGGGTCAATAGTTTGCCCAATCAAGATCCTTCCCCCCAAAAGGACAGCTTTGACCTAAATGCAGAGCACTACAAAGAGGTAGCATCAGAGCTTTCACAAATGGAGTGAGGAGATTGCAATGGACCAAGCACTCCACACAGAGGGAAATGGGGCATAGAGGAGGAGAATTTAGATCTTTTAGTCAGAAAGAACCTTCAAAAGAAAGAGGTTGATATGGAGCAGGTTCATCTCAGTTCCCATCCAGGAAAACCAGAATAAGTTATTCACATCAAGATGCAATCCTTGTCAATTATTCCCATTAATATCCTTCTGGAGGATGGTGCATGCGAGTATGTTCAGTAGGAACTGATGATGGTGCACTAAGAGCAACAAAGAAGATAGTTCTCCTGAGCACCAAAGTTTGAGACTAACTCCAACTCAGGAAAAGCAGCAACAAAGACGGTACCCTCCACAGCCTCTTTCCAGAATGGCAAAGGATTTAAGGGGCTGCAAGTGTTGGAAAAAGACGAGTTCATGTGTAGCTCATAAAGTTGCATATGTGGATAGTAAACGAGATGAGAAGCTCCAAGTATAAGCGATGGGAATCTTGTGCAAACACGTTGATGTCCAAAATTTCGGAGGCATATACACGAAGGTGAAGTCCAAGAATTTCATGTATAAATTGGTCTTGCATTACAAGTACCACAAAGATTTACAGAGGTATGCATACCTGAAATCACAATTGACTAATTGGCCTATTTGGAACTTCATTCCAGATGAGACATGCACATGGCCCATAATGTAGAGAACCCAATGCCACAAATGAAGTGTGATAAATTGACAAGGTAACACACCTTGGATGAGGTAGTCACCAAGCAAACAAAAGATAAATGTTTACTCACTGGCATACTCACAATGTACTACAAGAGTTAGCTAGATAATTCATAGAACATAGAGAAATACAGAATACTCATGAGCGCATATTGCATAGAATAGGATTTGCATTTATTCATTAACTCCACAACAAGTACAAAAGTATAATGTCAACATTAGAATAGCATTGTTGTCCCGATTACAATAAACTCCAGTACATATAGTCACTGGCAGTGGTTGAGAAACCAACCGTCACGACGCTTCGTAACAACGAATTTAACTAATCGGGACTTAATTACCTGAACCAACATGTGACATCTAGTGTATGAAATATTTGCGATGTGACTATAGTTTTATTTAAATATAACTAACTATGGCCGACTATGGCCGACTACGACCGACTACGACCGACTATGACCGACTATGGCTGACTACACTTATTATGGAAAATTAAAGCATGAACATCAAGAAAAGTATGCTTGACCATGAGAACCAAGCTAATCTCGAATAGCTCTATTAAAAGTGAATGGGAAAAAAGAGAAATCCATTAAGAGGTTTACTAAGGCATCAAGATAAGTTTTCCTTTTGAAGTTATTGTTGGTCAAATAAAAGAATAAGGAAGCTGAATGTGATACACATTAACGCTACAAATGCAAATTGGCAATCATAGTATACAAGTCGATAGTTGGAGCAACTTGGAGAGAGGATCATTTCTCCTACCATACACCTAGACTCTTCAAATTAGCTAGCATTGCTTCTATCATCCTACCAAGATTAATCACTAAGGATGATGACTTAGTCTTAATGGAACAGTATATGTAGACCACAATCTGTAATACAGAGATGCTACCAATAAATAAATAAATCGTTTTTTCATGTAAAAGAGTTGAGATTCATGAGTTATAGTGTTGCTTATTATGACGCCTAACTTCACAGATCACTTGCAAGAAATTCCCCAACAGTGATATGCATTAGTCTTCAAAGTCAATCCTCCTAACCAAGGGATTACACCCAATCACAGGAACAATCCTTCTACCCTTGCCTCCATGTAAAAAATCACGAGTCTCTCAACTTTGTTGACCCTAATCAGTGGTTGCTGATCGACGGTCCTGTTTCATCCACTTAATTAAACTTAAAACATTACAATGAGGAACAATGAAATAGACTAATAGAGTTCTAGAGGACTTAAATTCCTATCAATTTTAATTTTTAATCATACAAGGTTATAGACAAATGACCTCATATTCCTTCTGCATTCTCTTGATAAAAACAAAACCAACTCATATACATCTGTACCTAAATTGACAAATTTATAATCATTGCCCTTCCGTTTGCAATACATGCAAATATGCTTAACCACACACACAAACACCAACAAAATTTAGTAGATGTAAACCTTTATAATATGATGAAGGTTTAACGTACAGCCTCGGGTTGATTTCTTCCCTTGGCTTTCCATGCCTTATATCTGTGGTCCATTTTAACTAGATCGCTAGAAAATCAACCTACCCCACATTCTCTAATTTTTTTTGTTGCTGTGTGTGTGTAAGTACAGCCACATACACAACATGAAACTAGCTAGCAAGAATTCTAAACATGTAAAAAGATTCATGGATATTGTTATACCCTCAACTTTGAGCCAGAACCTAAGAAAAAGTTCCATCTTCAAGATACTAAGCACTAGATTCCCTATTCCGTTGTTGCTTCAACCTCATAGACACCAATTAAGGAGTTACAACTTCAATATGTAAATAACTATTTAGATCTCCATGAAACACACTTTCATTACCAGATAGTATGCCTATTCAGCTCTAAAAGTGATTATGTATCAGCTCTATGTGCATACGGGAAGGTGATGGGTGGCGAGGTAGCAAACATCAACGACAATGGTAATTCGAAAGGGGACGAATTCATTGGGGGCTACAAGGATGTGACTTAGAGCTGAAAACTGCAGCCTTGATTTTCTTCTCCCACATAGTAAAGGAAGAAGCAGCAAGTGTTCGAAGATTGGAATATCTTTGTCATGACAATGTGACAATAGATGGTAGTTTAGGCTTTGTTCCTTCTTCTCTAGGCAAAGATTTTTTTAAACTCTAAAAATAATTCAAAGTCCATCACACTTAATCTAAAAGTGCAGAAGGAGGAGCCATTGCTGAATGCTTATATTTATTTGGATTGTAAAAACTCCTTAAGCCCTTTCCATTGCTATGTAGATTTTTGTAAGAAATGGATTATTTTACTCAATCCTTTACTTTACCCCAATTCAGTTGAGCAGGAGCAAGTCTCTCTTTTGATTAACAATGAGGTTGGTCAAAGGAATCGAATGGGGGGAATCTTCAAAATTTTGATCCTCTGAATTTGCTTCCAAGGCAATAGACTGTAGATTCAAAGTGGAAGTTCAAAAAAATTCTATTTCCTCTATTTGGGCGATGTTCCTTTGAAATTGGCAGGGGTGATGCTAGAATTACTCATTACAATGATTTATGTTGGTAGTAGGTTTTGGCGTGTCACTGCCTCGAGAAGAAACTTTTATATGAGGAGTTTATCAAAATGGACGTATTATATTTGAAGCAATATTGTGGAACCCTTTTTGTCTATGTTGGAGAAGGGGTTTTTCTTGGTTAAATTTCAGACTGTTTAGGAGCACAAATTTGTGTGGAAAAAGGGCCCTTGGTTCTTCAGAAGGCTTGGTGTTTTTGTGTGTCCTTGGTCACCTTTTTTGATCTAGTAGTTGCTTCTATCACTAAGGGTCCACTTGTACAACCTCCATTTGGTGATGAGAGACCCTAGTTTGATTCAGAGGTGGTTGAAAAGGTGGGTGATTTTATCAGAATTGATAGGGAGCTGTCTGATTCTCAAAATCTTCTCCTGTCTAAGTGTTTGGATTCAATTTATTAATTTCAAAGGTCTGCGCTTCAAATGTTTTCACTGTGATGAATTGGAGGCACAAGGTGGCAGAGTGTCCCTTTATGATTTCTTCAAGATCCTTCACTGTTCAAATTTGGAAATGGATTCAGAAATCAGGTAACCCAGATGCAAATTTTATTTGGAGAAACCATGAGTGCTTCTTTGCGTAACATACTTCTTCCTCTCCATCTTGTAGCACGAAAAGGGGAGGGCAGATGGATGTGTGTTCTTCAGAGCTAGAGCATTTGGGTCAATCAAAGAAATTGTCTATTCCAGTTGCAAAAACAAATTTCCTTGAGGTTGTCAATGGCAGTGATTTGCAGGCTAGCAGGGATTTGAGGGATTTGGAGGACGTAGATCATTTGGTCTCCACTAACATTCTCAATTCTTACTACCTCTCAAATATAAAATAAAAAATCTAAACTCAATTGCAGGTCCACAACAAAACACAGTGGGAGGTAATTGAAAGTATAGAAGTTGCATTTGGAGCCTCAAAATTCAATTAGGCAGGGCTCTCAATGGACAATAGGGGCACTTCTTTCCAAGAAAGGGAGGAGGTTGATCTCAATGTGTGTTTGATTTCTGTCTTGCCCATGATGTGGTGTAGTTTATCCTTTTGGTTTGGCCTTTATAGTGTTCATGGTTTGGTGGTTTTAGATTTGGAATGAGCTCTCAGTTTTCAGATTGGTTGGCTTCTCTGAGTTCCTTTAGACAGTTGAGTTCTTTAGTTTTTTTAGAAAGATGTTACTTATTTTTGGGAGATATTCCTTTTTTTCATGAAAGAGGTGTCCAATAGATTGCCTCTCTTGCATAAAAAAAAAGTCTACAAGAAACTATGGAAAACCAATTTCTTTATGGTTGGAGATTATAAAAGGCACATTAACAATTCTATACAAACTAGTCACAGTAGCAGATGTGATGCGAATTGGATCATGAAAGTTAATAAGAATCGGCTAACTAAGTCACTACCCTCATTGTTAGACAAACTAGCTAAATGCAACTTGTAAACATTCCCTTAAACTATCAAATGCAAAAGATAATGAAGCATGATTTTGTGTGGGAGTCTGCAAAAGTTGCAGATGGTTCTAATGTGATAACGAACACCTTGAGGCTAAACATAACTGAAATGTATTCCCCAAAAATAAACTCAAAAACAGGGGCAGTTTGAAGATTATGGAACCAACAATAGCTGGCATTTGGGTTTGATTGTAGATCAGATTCTTCACCTCTGTGCTTCTTTAGAGTCTATTACCTTCACTCATATTCCTAGAGAATGGAATGCTGTTGCTGATTGCTTGGCTAAATGGGCTTCTGATCATATTCAGGATTGGAGCTTGGTGGACTGGGGTCAGTTACCCTCGGATCTGTCTCAACAATTGGATCATTTGGTGGAACTTGATAGGGCTATGTGATGCCCTTGCTTTGTACTTCTTCTTGATTCACTAAAATTTTTACCCCTCTTTATTCAAAAAAAAAAAAAACAAAAAAAAAATTATGGAACCAACAGTAGGAGCATGTAGAGGTGGTAGAACCACCAAATGCAACAAGTGGTGGTTTTGGAATTGCCATGTTTGTTCTGACTGAATGTAGCAGATCTGTCCTGTCTGATTTTGTAGTTTTTCTATAATTCACAGACAGTCAAGGGACAGTTTCAAACAATGTCTTGTCCACTTCTTTGAATTTTGCATTTCCAATTTCAAGCATATTTTGTTGTAAATGCAATAATACATCCTTAGGGGTCATTGTATAACTATCTTAAAGCAATCTAGTAGAGTCTAGTTGAAGTTAACTTCAGAAAATCAATTAGTTTTTCTTAGTTGAGTGTACAGGGAGTTAAATGCAGTAGACTAGTGTGTATATAAGCAATTTGCAGAGCACTGCCAATGTTAGGATAGCTCAATTTTGCAGAATGATGTCCTTCATGACCTCAAGAAGGTAATAAGCTTCTAATTGCTGCAAAATAGCAGTCATCGAAGGCAAATTGCCTTAATCTTCTGGAGTTTCTCTCCACATTGAGCTCTCCAAGGAAAATAGCCAGAGAAGCAAATGGCCTTAGCTCAGTTTCTTGTAATATTTCAGTTCTTCTTTTGTTCAATGCATAATGCAACTATCTCTAATCAGTTCCAGTACTTAAAACAACTCATTTAGCACAATCTCTTACTGTTTTCCATTATTTTTAAAAAAAGAGAAAACTGAAAGTTTATTAAGCAGGTTTCAAAGTGGACAAGTTAACATTAGCTATGGTAAATTGGTAATGTAATATTTACACTAATTATGTGTCAAGATCACTCACAGAAAATGGGATTTTACATGGTCAAAAGATGTTACTCCGGTATAGCTACATTACATATGAACACACGTCAGTGCAGTTATTATCTCTTCTATTATCCATCTATTGTGTCACTTGTATTGAATCTTGTATCTACCAAATTAATCGGATTTAATCAGTGATCATACTGTGGACGTTGTGGTTGAAAGCCCCAGCAGTTAAGTATTAAACCACAATTACTAAACAATATCAAACCTTACATGTCAGATCTCAAAGCTATCTCACTTTTACTTATTGCTTATTCATTTAAGAAAGCACTGAGAATCTTCCATTATAGATAAGACGTGTATAAAAATTTATCGATATAATACCCCTGAATGAAAAAAAAAACAACCAAACTTGGATGATAACCAATAATTTTGCACTTGCCTGTCCCGAACTAGTTCTGACTACCACATGCAATCCTTCTGTTTGATCAAATCGTATTGTTGTGACTTCCTGAAATGTATCAATCAGTTTATGAATAGATAAAATATATATTTGCATAGTTTCTGACACAACAAAAAATATTTACTAGAGTATAATATATGACCAATACCTGCTCAGAATCTCCTGGTGGTGCAACAATATTAATTCTCCCAACAGCAGTTTTTTGTCTCAGATCAAAGCATTCTAAAGCACCATCTTCTCCACCACAAGCTACCAATCCATGAACTGGGCTAATATTTTAAAAGAATGGACTTAACTGATAAATGTCTTGCCAAAAACCATGCTAACATAAAAGCTGAGAGTTGACACTTACAAAAAGCTTTTGGCTCAGCTATAAATCAAAACAAATTCCATTCAATTGATAAGTAGATATTATTGAAATCATTCCTTATAGACCTTCGGAATTGCAGGAGAGTGAGTACTTAGAGGAGTAGGAAAACAACCCTACAACCACAATTCACAGAAAATCATGTCTCTAGGATTAGTTGCTAGGAACTTCATCCACAATAAGAGAAAAAACTAAAAACCAAGTGTCTCACAAAATTCCATATACATGCCATTGTTATATATTTTCTTAATTTTACTAAATTGGCAAATTGATTTCTCTAATAAAAGGAGCTGAAAATCATTATATGCTCTAATGACTCAAATCCATCAAATGAACTTAACATGCTCAAAAGCATTGAAATACCCAATCCATGCAACTTCAAAGGTTTCTCTTCACTATAAACTAAGAGACCAGCTAAAGAAATTTCAATTAAAACCATTGGGGAGTATGAAAATGCATCCCAACATCCTTGAATAAATTGAATGGCCGATTCTTATAAATACTAGCCATATAAACGTTGTCTTTTTTCTTTGTCTCCTAACAAACCTCTATTCAATCAAATTGAGGTTCAAATCTTTTATGAAAAATAATAAATAAACTCATCCCAAGTAACAATGAATCCTTTCATCTGGCATCAACAATTGTACCACCAATAGTTTACAAACTCACAAAGTACTTAGTCATGGAAAGTCTTCCTAGGTGAGACACAATCAACCATTAGTCCTAATTTTTGGCAGCGGGAACAAAGGTAGATATGGCAAGCATTGTGTGCTTTAGTTGTACTCCATTCAAACGAGGTACATCCACCTCATCATGTTCAAGCAAAGCCAAATCACTAGGCTTTTTTGTACCCACAAATTTACCTAGAGCACAACCTTCATTGCAAAGTATTGGGTGGAACAAGGTGCATCAAATAAGGCGTGTGTGGATTTCTAGTTTAGTTAATCCTTCCTTTCAATGTTGCAAAAATCCCATTTAGGAGAATTTGGTAACGATATTGCTAGTTGCAGGGGAAAGGTACAAGGTGCCCTCTCCAGGGGACTTAAGTGGTAAGTTGCTACAAGATGCTATTGCATATGCAAAGGCAACTATAAAGAATAAAAGATACAGTAGTGAAATTTTGGATGCACCTTCCTTTCAAAAGAGTGAACAGATGGAAATAACTACCCCCTCATCAATTTTGTAAATGCTTCAAATGGTGAGATGGTTTTCTCAAAGACAATTGATATCTGTAAAAAAGTAAAGAATGCATAAACTTTGAGACTAATGTCAGAGAAGGTTGTCTTAAATGTGGGCATAAAGAATGTTGTGCAAGTTGTCATTGATAATGCAATGGCATACACAACAACTAGGAGATTGCTTTAGGAGAGACACCCATCACTCTTTTGGACCCCCTTGCACAACCCATTGCCTTGAACTTATTTTGGAAGAGATAGGTGAAAATGATTGAGTGAGAACAATTGTAGATGATGTCAAGAACATCACAAAATACATTTGTAATCACCCTTGGATCCTCAACTTGATGACAAATCATACCAAGGGGAAAGATCTTGTGCAACCAAGTGCCACAAGGTTTGCAACTAACTTCCTTACATTGCAAAGTTATTCTAATTTGTTGACACCATTAAAGCAGATGTTTGTGAATCAAGCATGGCTATTCAACATATTTAATAAAGGTTGATGGAGAGCAGACCACAATGGCAGCTTTTGATGATTCCTTTGCAAAGAGAGTTGTAGAGATCAAATTTCAATTTAAATTTCAAAGTAAACCCTTTATTTTCAATTCTTAGAAGCATTTACTTCAATATTAAGTTTGTAACTTTAATTTGTTTATACTTGTAGGTGTCAAATCCTTTGGTGGGGATTTTGTGCTTAGTGGATGGAGATCAAAACCCAATGGGGATTCTATGGGGCCATGAATGGGGCCAAAGAGGGCAATCCAAAATAATTATTGAGGGAATGGAAATATATTTGATTTCATTTGAGAGATCATTGATCAATGGGAAAACAATCAACTCCACCAATCCATTCATGTAATAGAGTACTACCTCAACTCCAAGTTTTTCTTCTTTGAGAGCTTTGTAGATGTTAATAGAGAAGTTATGAAGGACCTCTAAACATGTATTGAGAGGATGACATCCAAGGTTGATGTGTGGGACCTCACTATTTTAGAGTTGTACAAATACAAGGAAGTTAGGGGGGTGTTAGAATTATTGTCATTGATGTCAAAGGAAATGTTTTCCAAGGAAAACTGATTGCGTTGCTAAAGCAAATTGAAGGCCAAAGGCCACAAATTGCTCCACTCCAAAGACAGATTGTGTTCTAACAAAGGCAACAAATAAATAGTAAAAATAAATTAAATTTATGACAGGCCAACCCCTTTGTTGTAGCACTCAAATGAAATATTAATAAAAATAATTAAAAGGAAAATTTATTTTGTATGGCCAACTCTTGGCTTTTGGTGCCCCACTTTGGAAAATTAAATTCTAAATAAATATATTATTTTTGAAGTGGGTTGACTCATGTCTAGTGTTGGCAACACAAGGGCAGACAACTGAGAGGGGGGGGTTGAATCAGTTGTCACCGAAATTTAAAACTTATTCAACTTATTAACTTTATTCTCAAATCTAATTAATAACCATGAAAGGATAAATCATCAACACATCATAAACACATAACACTAAGATTTTTTTACGTGGAAACCTTGTTAGGGGAAAAACCACGGTGGAGGTCAGTCCACAAGATTATAACCTGTTAAAAGTATAAGCAATGAAAATATGGGGAATGCACTTGCATTCAGGCACACTGCCTAGATGATGCAGGAGCATCTAGTGGTGTGAGGGAAATCTTGCATCACTCAAAAATATGCTTTCCATTTATGTTTCTTTTGTTAGCTTTTTGTAGATGTTTTTGTATTTTTGGATACCCTTTTCGTCGAATAAGAGTTCCCAACTTTCAAAACTGTTTTTCTGCTTTTTCTATTCAACTGCTATTTTTAGCAGGTGTGAATTTGAAGGCGTGGAAAGACATAAATTTATGGGAAGGTTTAGGATGGAAAAATAAGCACTTTTGCAAAATAATTAGGTCAAGATCATTCACGGTTTGAAAGTTATTCAAGTTTCAGTTTCAGTTTCTACTTTTTGCCCTGAAAAACCTTCTAAGTCCAGTTTGAGGCACTAAACAGTCCCGTAGGGGCCCATAAATCATCAGAACTGAAAAAGTGGTTCTTGACATGTTCTTCACTCCGAGACCTTTCCAATGGTTCAAACGGTTCGAAAAACAGAGTCTCGGATCAAAAGTTATGGCTTCCGAAAGTTGGCCGATTTTTGGAAAATTGCCAATTTTCGAATTAGGACTCAATTTTTGAATTTCAAATTGTAATTTTTGGTGCTAACCACCAAAAATTATAACTCGAATCTTGTTTTTGGCATCAAACTGAAAAAAGGGCCATTTATGGGCTAGTTTCTAATTTTTTGGTAGCTTTTTGGGGAAAAGAGTTTGCATGTTGTGAAAGGGGAAATTTTGTAGTTCTCTGAAATTTTTATAGCTTGCATGTATGGCAGAACTCAAGGGTTTGAGATCCTCTGCATGT